>JAYESA010000004.1:9300934-9333352 GCA_036927795.1 Iris macrosiphon | reverse complement strand
ATTATAATTTCTCAATTCTGAATTTAAAATGTAAGAGCTCATTTTGTTGAATAGTAAAGTTCAATTGAAACTCCATGATGGTTCCATTCCAGCCACATGAGCTGTAATATGGGCGTAAAAATTTCTAAATTCGGAATGTAGGAACTCATTTTTAGAATAGTAAGGCTCAATTTGGAGTCCCAACATATTCTACATTATTTTAAAAAGAAAGAAAGAAGGATGTCATCTTATTTCGGCCTCAAGATTTATTTTGTACTATTCTTATACAAACCCAACACATTCTACATTATTTTTATTATTATAATTTTGGACCTTATTGATGCTATAAGAGAATCAATAGTAAGACTCACCCCAATTTCTAGATTATAGTTTCAGAAGGTAGGAGCTCATCTTGTAGAATAGTAATGTTCAATTAGAGTCCCATGATGATCTCGTTCCAGCCACAAGAGCTATAGCCTAGGCCTTAGAATTTTTACATTCATAATTTAGGAACTTATTTTGTAGAATAGTAAAACAATTTGAACCCCAGTTTATAGATTATAGATTTTATCTTTCTTTCTTTTGGACATTTGTCACCAAAGATTATTTTATACTGCTAGATTATTTTCTACTATCATTTTGTCATATCTCGATTCTGAAGAATTCAAAAGTAGCCACTTAGGGTGATGACGTACAAGTCTAGGTTGCACTTGTACAAGACAAGAAGATAGAAAATCGATAGTATATCTCAGAAATAATAACATTACAGCGAAATTAAAGAGACAAATTGAACTCACGACAGGATATAAAGTTAAATATCTCTTTTATTGATATTCACAATGTGTTACAAGGTTTGTAGCGAAATACAAGACTCTTATTAGCTAACTTGAAAGATGCAAATCTACTCTTACATTGAACTTGCCAACTCGGCTTACAACATCATCGGTACAACAAATATTCTGTTCCATACATTATGTCCTTTATAACAGAAGTCATCATCTCCGCGATAAAAGCTTCTGCACATCCAACAGTTCTGCGATATCTCAAGACTGGTTAAGCTGTATCCTCACATCTTAGTACCTGAGAATGCCCGATATATTGCAAATTATTTTTTTATATTATAAATTTGGACCTCAAGCTACTCCGAGTAAGAGCATGTCCAACTCTGTTGTGAGTTTGGAAAAAAATGGTTGCCACATAGGATTCACAACTTATTATTACAAAAATTATTCTCCAATGGAATGTGAAGTTTGTTGTAAAGTTGACATGGCAATGACATGACAAGGACAATGTGAAGTTTGTTGTCTAGATTTAGACAATGGACTTCACAATGACTTTATTCCACATCATCAATTGTGAATAAAAATATTTATAAAAAAAAGAAGAAGTAGAAAAGTTGTCTTGAAAGTTAGAAAAAATATTTTTTATTGCCTTCTCAATACTTTTGCATTGGAGAACACTTTTTTATCTCATTGTCTTGTGTGAATATAATATTGCCACATAGAATACATTATCTTGTGCCTCATGCCACATAGGAATCCCAATACAAAACAAGGCAATGAGGTTGCTGCCACATAGAAATCACAATACAAAACAAGACAATATGATTGGTACCGCATAGGAATCACAATACAATACAAAACAAGACAATAGGGTTACTGTCCCCCAATTCAAAATAAGACACATAGGAATCACAATACAAAACAAGACAATATGTTTGGTACCGCATAGGAATCACAATACAAAACAAGACAATATGATTGGTACCGCATAGGAATCACAATACAAAACAAGATAATAGGATTACTGCCCCCAACTCAAAATAAGACAATTGGGTTGGTGCCACATAGGAATCACAATACAAAACAAGAATATAGTTACTGTCCCCCAACTTTTACCATTTATAAATAAAAAAAATAATATAATACAAAATAAGATAATAGGGAATCTTATATCTCTTCTTTCTGTAACCACAAAAGTCACTCAAATTTGATTCCAATAGGGTAGGAGATGCTCTAATATTGGACAAGTACTTTTTTTTTTTTTTTTTTTTTTTTTTTTTTTTTTTCTACATATGATAAGAGTGAGAAGTAAAGTAGGAGAGGAGATAGAGAGAGATGGCTTCTTCACTACATCTTTCAAGACTAATCCATGCCCCCATCTCATCCTTCCCGATCCCCTCCCAACCCCCCCACCACAGATCCCCACCCAAAACCCTCTCCTCATTCCCTCCTCTCCCCAAACCCAGCAGTCTCTTCCTCCTCCGCCGCCGCCGCCGCCTCCCCGCCGCCGCCACCCCAAAGGAACGGGTTACGGGTCTCCGGGTCGCAGCATCCGCAATCGGAAAGCTCTCCGACACGGCCGCGGCGCCCGTCAACCCGGGACCCGAGTCCGGATTCCCGTCCGGGTCCGGGGTTTACGCGGTCTATGACAAGGAAGCGGAGCTGCAGTTCATAGGGATTTCGAGGAACGTCGCCGCCAGTCTTCACACGCACGCCAAGTTGCTCCCCCATCTTTGTGCTTCCGTCAAGGTCATCCTCCTTTCTATTTCCAGTACTCTCTTTTTTAATGATTATAATCGAAATCATTGAGTACGAATATAGACACGACGACATGGATACAACAACTATTTTGGTGCGTCCTACTGTATCTTGGACTGCCTGTGTCGTGTCCAAACACGTGTGCGGTGCGGACACCACACCGTTTTTTTTTTGTGAGTGTCCGTCGCTTTATAGGTATGATGGGTGAATCGAATGGAATTTGGACCAGCTAGAAAGTGGGGCACTGTTCTTTTTTTTTTTGCTTGATAAGTGTGCGGATCCAAGACCGGTACTGATGAGGATGGCCGGAGGGGTGCCGGAGAATGGCGTATAGGGTTAGGGTTAGGGTTAAGGATACGGTTTTGGTTTGATACTAGGAGTTCGGGTTTTGCTAAGGATGGAAGGAAGAAGATGTTATGAGGCTAGGGTTTGGTGGAAGCAAGGTTATAAAAGGCGGTAGGCGGGTGCGCGGCGGAAATAGTCCGCCTAACGTCTAGGCTGCCTAGGCGGTTGATACATTTTGGACATTTTTTACTATTTTACCATAGCTTTTTGCATTATATACATATTTTAAGGATGTTTCATGCATAACTATGTTGTAGAACAAAGATTTATTAAGTTTTAGTTTTGTAAAAGTGAACCATGGGTCCATAATGCTTGCAAAATCGTTTGGCCAAAATATCTTGTTAGGTATTGTTCCGCCTAGGGGCCCACCTACGCCTCCTATGCCACCAAAGCTCAGTTGGCCGCCTACTCCACTGCCTACCGAAAAGCGGTGCTGAAAGAGACCGCCTACCGCCTAGGCGGTCTAGACGGCTGCCATTTAGAACACTTGGTGGAAGTAAAAAGAGCTAGGGAGATAACGATGTTCTGATACCATGTTGAGAAGTAGGCTCAACAATAATGGAGCTTATTCATTTTAGGAGAGGAGAGTATAATATATAGGAGGGTGAGGGTATGTCCCTTCCTAGACATTTTCTGGTATAAACAAAAAAAATGAAGAAATATAAAAAATATATACAAGATAACTACAAGTGCTCTTTCTCTTACTCTATGATAAATGAATATATGGTATTGTGTTCAAATTAAACTTTTGTGTCCATTACCCTTATTTAATGGTCAGTTTCCGCAAAGCTTAGAGCCAAGGATTGATTGTGCAAGAGGTGGCTACTTTAGTCAGTTGGCTTACCTGAAACTCGAAAAGGTTCTCATACATATATGTTGGCATATTTGGGTCATACCAAAAGTGAGTTGCCGATGAATACAATATGCATTGGTTGACAACCATTGTGGATTCTTGAAACTTGAAAGATGTTTGATAGTCTGAGACCAAAGGAGCTCTTAAGTTTTAACTCCTCATTATGAGATTTAATCATGAAGTGCATGTTGCAATTGGGAGACGAGTACGACTCTGCCATATGAAACAGAGAAGGAATTTTTCCAAAAGTTTAAAAGAGGTGGTGGTGGTGGTGTGAGTTGTAGAACTAATGCTCATGAAGCCTGCGACCTACTTGACATTAAATGGTTGATTATATACTTGAAACTTCGAAATATTTAGACAATATGTAGAGAATGATGGAAATACAATGAATAAAGTCATTCAATTTGTATAGAAACTAGAGACACTAGCTTCAGTTATACCAGGTGCCGCAGCCAATTTTAAACTAATGTTTTGCAATGAGCACTATGAAAAATTAACTATGTAGTTACATGGAAGATCTCTGGGGACAATTTATATATTATATGTCATGTAAAATCTGGCTTTGCTTTTGATTTTGAACAACCATTGTGATCATATTTGCAGCCATACACCAGTTTATGCTAAAGACTTGATCATGTATGAAAATGAAAAAGTAACTGTGAGTTGGCAGTATTCAGTTACCTATGGCTTTAATGTGGCGAAATCTAGAACAAAATGGTTCTCTGTACCATGGTCCATGGAACTTCTCATTTGTTGGACTGCCTTTGCATTTCAGCTTTGTAATGTTTCCTATTGCTATCTTTCACATACAATATCCGTGGGTTGTCTTTTCAAATCTGATCAAGAGAATTGCATGAAGTTGTAGTAGAAACTTTCTTCAAGTTACCCTTCACATATAAAGTGCAAATTGTTCCATTATCCATTAATAATACTATAAAATTCCTTATCAGCATAAAGTGTTGATCCTGTTTGCTTTATATTTCCAATTAGTATGGTTATAACCTTCTTTGCATGGACGGACAGACGGATACTACTCGACTAGTTTCGGATACGACGATACTGGCACCTATTTTTGACGTGTCCTAGTACATTTTGGAGTGTCCGTGGCATGTCTGATACTTGTTCAACACAATGTGTATGGACAAGGCATGGATTTTTGGAGTGTCCATGCTTCTTAGGTTATGACAGATAGAAACACTGTAAATATGTGATGGGACAACAATATGTTAAATATATTTTTGACAAGAACATTCCGAACTGGCTATCAACTCTTGTTAAGAAGAAACTTGCTATAGCTAGCGTTATCATTTTTCTAACTGCAGTTCTTCGACACTCCGTGCTAAAAGTTCCACATCATGTCCTTGCAGGTGGGGTTGGTAGATGGGGCTGTTCCTGATCGGACTGTTCTAACTGGTGCCTGGAAATCATGGATGGAAGAGCATATCGCAGCAACTGGGAAAGTGCCACCGGGTAATAAAAGAGGAAACAACACATGGATTCAGCAGCCACAGAAGAAGCCGAATCTCCGATTGACACCTGGCCGCCATGTGCAGCTGACGGTTCCGCTGGAGGATCTCATTGATCGTCTGGTAAAAGAAAAAGAGGTAGTTGCATTCATCAAGGGAACAAGGACTGCTCCCCAATGTGGCTTCTCGCAGAGGGTTATCGGGATTCTGGAGTCTCACAGTGTGGATTTTGAATGTGTTGATGTGCTTGATGAGGAGTACAATCCTGGGTTACGAGAGAAACTGAAGCAGTACAGTAACTGGCCAACCTTTCCTCAGGTTTTTGTCAAAGGGGAACTCTTGGGAGGATGTGACATTGTATCTGATATGGCAGAGAAGGGAGAGCTCGCCGCGATGTTCAAAAAGTAGCTTCGTTCTTACAGTTGAGAGTAATGACATCTGAGCATTCGTACGAGGTATGGTTAAGCCATTTTATATATTTATTTATATTTGACAGTAAACTGGACATGCACTTAGAGGTTATGGCAAAAGCAATACCAAGAATTATAAAGTTAAAACCACGAGATGGAAGATCATTTTGAATATTAAAGGCTTGTGATATGCTTTTACGCCAAGTAGTATACATCTTCTGCTGATGTTTACTTACGCATCCTTAGCTAGCATTCCGAAAGGAATATTAGCACAGAAGTTGGCCCGAAGAAAACTTGCCTGCATGCCTAATCTCTCTCTCTCTCTCTCTCTCTCTCTCTCTCTCTCCCCATGCTTACCTTGAATCATTTCATCTTGGATTGCAAAAGTATGCTTGGCTTTCAAAAGAACGGAACTGCTAAAAAAGTTCTGAATGGAATTCATCTCAAACAAGTCAAAGCAAATTGTACTTCTCAAATAGCCTTTTAGATTTCGTGCACATGTTCATGCCATCATCTCTGGTAGAAATTTGGAACCAGCACAAAAGGTTCAGGTCAGGTTCACAAAAGGTTCAAGTCAGGTTGACAGCCGGTCATAAATAGAATGCCATTGTCAATTCTTTTGTGTAGGTTTCTCATTCTCCATTCCAATTCCATTATGATGGGATAAGGCTTTGATATTGATACGTTGCGCTGCCAAAGCTGCCAAGGTCTAGGTTGATCGAAGCTGCTACTGTGCTGTATAAACCATTTGGATTTCCCAATCAGGACAATGAATAAGCCGTTTCACTTATTATTCCAGTTAACTGACAGGTCCTCTAATGAATCATATGTATTTGATGCTTGTTACAAGGGACAGTCCAACTATGTTCTACTTAATATATATTTGCTTTGAGAGACTGGGACAGTTTTGTGTGACAAATACCTGAGAAACCCCATGAGGGTAAATTTAGTTACGAGTTATTTGCTCCCAACACATGATCTAAGGTACGATCCTGACCTGAGAAATTAATGATGCTAATAGTACGCTTTTTTAGTTCAAAGATGATGTATATCGCCAAATAAGGTTGCCAAGCATGTTCAGCAAAGCCTTGGACCAAGAATTTGTTTCCTCGGATCATTAATCTAGTAATGTCCGTTAAAGGGAGAAGCTTTATATAACTTCTGGTGATGCAGTTGATAAACCAAATAATATTCTTTTTAACTCGACACATTCATCTCATGAAGAATATAATGCTTCATGCCGCTCAGTTTTAATGGCTTATGTACTTCTTAACTTGGTTGTAATTGCTTTAGTCAACCTCAGCTTCAAAGATTACTAGTTCAGCAGCAAACACCGCAAGTTATAAGCACTGATGTTGAATACTGATTCTTTACTTGTTCCTCCAGTACTTACCTGCAAAATTGCTACTTTCTGCAGGTTCTCCCTCAGTTACTCTCTTAAATTTGCCACAACCGTGGAGCATGTGCCGGAAGTAGACACTTTGTTTCCATGATCCATGCATTAGATGTATTCCCCTGAAGAACTGTCTGGCCCTGATAAAGAGTCTAGCAAGTGCGCCAAACTGATTTGTTGCTAAATACATGGAAGTGGTCAAGTTTGTAGGAGAAATATGTAATGAGCTGCATATTTGTTTCCTTTCTTCATAGTTCCCGTTGTTGAATAACAAGAAGCATCATCACAGACTCTCTGCTTTGGTATTTCATAATGTATCATTGTATTTGGTAGTTCTCTGTTGCATCACTAAATGTATTATCATCTTTGTGTTTAGAACTTGCTGGGGATGTTGAAGTAGAAGGATTTTGATCCTGTAGAAAGAATTCAGAGCACTGAACAAGGGAATGTGTATCGATAAAATCAGTTGAACAAGAACATAAAATTTTGTCGGGGGATTCTGAGCTGGAACTGCTAAATCGATGCTATTGATAGTGGTTTTCTCTATGTAATAGCGTCATGTTAAACTTCATTTGTGTCGTTACTCAAATCTCAGGTTATACTCCTCTCAGACACCGCCGTGCACTGTGGTCTCCTCCCACATCCCTTCTTCAGCAGTACTCGAATTTTCAAACTCAGGGTCCGTTTTTGAACATGTGCAAAACCATGCGGTGTTACAAGACCTCCAAAAACCGAAAAGTCTCTAAAATTTTAACCTCCGTATGTATTACTAATGGTGAGCCTATAATAGCACTGTGGATAACAAACTGTACAATTTATATTCAAAATGTTTTTATTTATTTTTTTGTGAGAGAACTGATATTCACAAATAGAATGGCAATTGCTTTATCTAACAAACCTAAAACAAACAATATGACTATGATCCAGAAGGCTTTGTCTCCTTGATTTAGAAGAAAATTTTGACTTTAATATTACCATGTATCATTATACTTACCTACGCCGTTCCACTGAATAATTTATGAGAAAGAAGGAAATAAAGTCTTCTTGTTAAGATTCCTAGAAGAGAAGTTAATATGTAAGAAATTGGTGGAAGTGTTGTGATTTGGGATAGAACCGAGTATGGATGTCATTATCCCTATCTACAACCACCTCTATCTATTCTCTCTCTCTATATATATTATCAATGAGAAAATTCTAGATGATTGATTCAGCTATAATTTTTCTCTCTTTTTTTTTCCACTTTTACAATACGTTATCAGCACGATCGTTCGAGGAGTTTCAGGCCACCACCGAGAAAGATCAGAGACACCACCGAAAAAGATCAAGGAATTGGATTAAACTATCCAATCAGGTTCATAGATTATACTTTTTTTTTTTCCTTTTGATAAGAAATTTGTGCTTCTTTGGGCTTTAAACTGGATATTTGCATCTCTAGATTGCTAGCAAATGATTCGTTCATGCAAGTACATGTCCTGATCCTACTTATTAAATATGCACATTTATATGCTTGATACACTTGTATACGTTCTTCCTTGATACACTTGATACATTTGTCAATGGGATTATGTATTTTTATTTTCACCTCCATTATTCATTTTCATTAAATTAATGAGACTGGCTCATTTTGCATCTGCTTGGTACGAGTACGATTCGTTATCAATCCAAATCAAGATTCAGCTTATTTTTATTTATACAATATCAATCAAGAGAATAATGGTGAAACCCAAATTGGCTTTTGTTGATTGGTTAGAGTCAACTTTCAAAGTTATGTTTGTGATTTGGGGTTTTCTTGAGTAATACATTCTTCCTTAAACTTGCTTCGATTTTATTTGCTTTTAAGAGTGTCGGGTCTTCTTGAGCATGGTTATATGTGAATAGATCCATCAGCCATCACCATTAACTATGGCGGGAGATTTGATATTTACTATCAACTGCTTTCTAATGGGCACCTCAACTTGTCGGACTACTCTTAACCTACCTATAACCTACAGAAAGTTTTAATTTATAATTTTGTGCTCAAAGAGGAGCATCCTCATATAGTTCATGACTTTTTTTTTTTTACCAGTTCATGCAAGCAACTGGTTCTTTCATGCAAAGACTTTGACAAAATAACTGTTTCTTGATATATTCTGACAGTCTTTGCATGGCTGATAATCTCGTACTTCATTTACGTACCAAATTGGTGCAGAATCACCTTAACTCTCACATCTGTCATATTCTGAAGTTGCAAGTGTTAGAATTTTGTTGTATTTTATTATTGAACAATTTCAGAATACAAAAATAAAAATTAATTAATGTTACCGGCCTCTGGGGAAGTCGTGCACGAAGCACTGCCCTAAGAGTTTATTCGGGATCTGTGTGCAGACGTACCCGAAGCTCCTAGTGGTAAAACCCCCGCACCACCGGTATCTCGTTGCCGCACACGACTTGGAGAGAACGACCAGAACTTAGCTCTGCCCAGAGTTTGGAGAAGATGAAGATCGAATAGAACAGAATTTGGACAGAGGTTTCGTAAAAGAATTGTTTCTTATGGATTTACAAAGAATACAACCGAATATATATAAGCTGATAGGAAAACGGTATGAATTAATTTTGATTAATTCAGCCGTTACACAATGGAATTAAATGGGTGAACCTGGACACTTAAAAAAAAAACGTTTCAAACAATCTGTAACTGACGAAATTGATTTCCAACGTTCAGAAATTAAATAAACAAAAAATGAAGAGGAGCAAAAAGAATTTTAGGGTCCCAGCCCGAACCCGAAGAGGAAATCGGATCGGCATTCGGCGCCCGCAGATGTGGGCGCGTACCCGCACCCGTTACGCGCGCCGAACCGAACCGAACCGAGCCGGGCCGGGCGGCGGCGGCGGCGGCGCGCGCGTGTGGCCCAAGGGGTTCCTCACACAACAACTTAATAGAGCAAAGGAAAGAAACTAATATATGTACATAGTAAGGCTTTGCCCCATCCGATGTGGGACTAAAGAAAGGGAGAGGAATTGAACTTTTGCAAAAGAACAAACCAAAACCAACAATCCCCCCCCAAAAGGTCAAGTTCCGAAACAGAGATAAGAGTGAAGTAAATAGAGAGAGAGCATCTGGGCAGTAAAATACTATACATAAATGAGATGGACTACAGCCTTGAATCTCACGTAGTGACTATTGCCTTAATCTGAAGAAGTGCTTGATGGACTATGCCTTGAATCAGACTTCTTGAACCAGACTTAGAAAACAGCACACATAGTACGCTAGAGGTCCTTGGTCTATCGGGTGGCGCTTTTAAATGGCCATGCGCACTTTCTACATTCATGAGAGTTGTCTGGGATCGCCCTGTCCCATAGTCGCGGCCTTCACGACCTCTCATATAGGTAAGTCCTTAATGGTTGGTGATATGAATCAACCCAGCATTACAGCTTGGACCTATTAAGAGTTTAAACTCATCCTAACCATATCACACAGGAACACTGTCACCATAGGGATGGGGAGTCATTGTACACATGTACAGCCGCTTGGGCTTTATTTTATTGAGACTTTAATCTCGAGTCAGTGTTCCATAAAGTCACCTAAGTTCAGCTTGTTTCTATCCATTGAACCGGCTTCTTGGGATCTCCAGTCAGACTCGGTTGGGTTGCCACTGCTGGTGACTAACTTATGGGCTTAACCCCATCCCCCTCGATGATTCTAGGATCAAAGTCCTAGACAGACCCTTCGTCAAGTGATCTGCAAGGTTCTTTTCTGACTTTATATAGTCAAGAACCACATATTTGCCTAGTAGGCTTTTGATTGACTTGAAGCGCAGCTGCAGGTGCCTGTTCATCTTAGCATTCACAGAATCATGCTTTAGTAGTTCAATAACAGATTTATTATCACAATTTATAGAAATTGCAGGAACAGGACTAAGAGAAACAGGTATATGCATAATAAGATTTTTAAGCCATTCAGCTTCTGTACAAGTTGTATCTAAAGCTATCATTTCAGAGTCCATTGTACTCCTAGCTATGATAGTTTGCTTACAAGAGCTCCAGGAGATCGCAGATCCTCCTAGAGTAAATACATATCCAGTAGTAGATTTTATATTATGTGAGTCGGTTACCCAGTTTGCATCTGAATAACCTTCTATGATATCAGGGTGCCTAGTAAAATGAAGTTTGTAATCTAGGGTGCCCTTGAGATATCTAAATACCCTATCCAAGGCAGTCCAATGTGACTGATTTGGGTTACTGATATATCTGCTTAGTCTCCCAATAGCAAATACAATATCAGGTCTTGTCCTGTTTGTTATATACATAAGGGAGCCTATCATCTGGGAATATTTATGTTGTTCCAAAGGTGGTCCTTCATTCTTTTTCAGTATAATACTGCTGTCATAAGGAGTAAGGACAGGTTTCTTATCAAATAACTCAAATCTTTTTAGCATTTTTTTAATTGAATGTGCTAAAGATAGAGTATAACCCTCTTTGCCTTTGGTCACTTGCATTCCTAAAATTAGGTTGGCTTCTCCTAGGTCTTTCATATCAAACTGGCTAGATAAATAGTTCTTTGTAATATTTATCAATTTCAGTGATGATCCTAGGATAAGGATGTCATCTACATACAAGCATAAAATGACACAATTTTTATATGTACCTTTAGAGTATATACACTTGTCATACTCATTTGACAAGAAACCATATTCACAAATTACTTTGTCAAATTTATTGTGCCATTGTTTGGGAGCTTGTTTCAGGCCATAAAGGGATTTTACTAGTCTGCAGACTTTCTTTTCTTGACCTTTAGCAATGAAACCTTCAGGTTGGTCCATATAAAGTTCTTCCTCTAGATCTCCATTCAAAAATACTGTCTTTACATCCATTTGATGGATTAGCATATCATGAATGGATGCTAAGGCCAAGAGAGTCCTAATGGATGTGATCCTAGCTACAGGAGAGTAGGTATCAAAATAATCTAACCCTTTCTTCTGGGTAAAACCCTTAGCAACTAATCTAGCTTTGTATTTCTCTATAGTACCATCGGCTCTGAGTTTCTTCTTGAAAATCTACTTACAACCTATTGGTTTATTACCTAAAGGTAGATCTGTTAGAAACCAAGTGTTATTCTCCATGATGGAGTTGTATTCACTGTTAATGGCTTCTTTCCAGAAGGGAGCATCAGGAGACGACATTGCTTCTTCATAAGTTGAGGGATCACCCTCTATCAAAAAGGTGAAGAATCCTTCTCCTAAATTTTTCTCAATCCTATTCCTTTTACTCTGTCTTGGTTCTAAGTCTTGTTCAGATTGAGAGATAGGTATTTGGACTTGAGAACTAGTAGAGGGTATGGAGGAAGAGATTGAACTTCTATCCTTAAAGGGAAATATGTTTTCAAAGTAAACTGCATCTCTTGCTTCTATAATGGTATTGTTAGAGATTTCATTTACTTCTGAGTGAGTCACTAGAAATCTATTGGCATAGCTGTCTAAGGCATATCCTATGAAAACAGCGTCTATAGTCTTGGGACCAATCTTCCTCTTTTTAGGTTCGGGAATTCCGACTTTAGCAAGACATCCCCAAACTCTAAGGTAATTAATCCTAGGTGCTCTACCTTTCCACAGCTCATAGGGAGTCTTATCTTTTGTCTTACTAGGAATCCTATTAAGAATGTAACAGGCAGTTAAAAGGGCTTCTCCCCACAAGTTATCAGGAGCACCAGAGCTGAGAAGCATGGCATTCACCATATCTAACAGAGTGCGGTTCTTGCGTTCAGCAACTCCATTAGACTGAGGTAAATAAGGAGCTGTTACCTCATGAATTATTCCATGTTCTTCACAGAAGTTAATCATTTCATTTGAGGTATATTATCCACCACGATCAGATCTAAGGATCTTAATTTTCCTTTCTAATTGGTTCTCAGCTTCAGATTTGTAGACCTTAAATCTATCTAGAACTTCATCTTTGGTTTTGAGAAGGTAGATGTAACAATACTTTGAATAATCATCTATAAATGTAACAAAGTATTTTCTACCGTCTCTGGTCAAAATCCTATTTGAGTCACATACATCACTATGGATAAGTTCTAGAAGGTCAGAATTTCTTTCTACAGATTTGAAAGGTAATATAGTGTGTTTGGCTTGAACACAAATTTCACATTTATGTTTGTCATCTATTGGAGTCTTGGGAATAAGATCTAAGGTCATCATCCTTTTAATAGCGCCTAGGTTCACATGACCTAGTCTGCCATGCCAAACATTTGAAGATTCTATATTAGAGACAATGAGAGAACAATCAGACATTTTATTCATTGTACTTAAAATAAAAAGACCATCTTTTACAAAGCCTTTCCCTATAAAAGAGTCATGCTTAGAAAAAACTACTTTATTAGCCTCCATTACAATTTTGTATCCTGAGGCTACAAGAAGGGATCCACTAACTAGGTTTTTCCTGACAGACGGCACATGAAGAACATCATGAAGAGTTAAGATTTTTCCTGATGTCATCTTCAGGTTAACTTTTCCTCTTCCAATAATTTGTGCCGTTGAGCCATCTCCTAGGGTCACACCTCCTCCACTTGATTCCTGATAGTTTGAAAAATAGGAGCGATCAAACGAAACGTGAACATTAGCTCCAGAATCCAACCACCAATCATCAGAATGGTAAGAGAGGTTAATAAGGGGTTGAAAGCTTACAGACCTGAAGGAACTCGAAGAACCTTTGTGAAGCATATTTGCTTCTGGTCTAACTGAGCCCTTTCCTTTGTAGGAGGTCTGGACAGCTTTCTTCTTCCTATGGTAGCAGTTGATGGCCATATGGTTTGTTTTACCACACACAAAACAAAACCTCTTCTGATCCTGAGTCTGACTGAAGTTTCTAGGTTTTTGGTTTTGGTGATGATGGTTTTGGTGGTTAGGCTGAAAGTTTTTCTTCTTCTTGAAGAAATTTTTTTTGGATTTATAAGGAAAATTAGACTTAGGTTTTCCTTGTCCTTCTACAAGGTTTACCTTAGCTTTAGATTCAGTCTTAGGCTTAGACCTCAATCTAATTTGTTCTTCGGTTCTAATTTTCTTTAGGACTTGATTGTAGGTAAGGTCTCCTTGTGTATGGATAAGATCCTTAGCCATATCAGACCAAGAGGGAGGTAGCTTGTCTATTAGGCATGCTATTTTATGTTCATTTGAGAAAGATGTCCCTTTGGCTTAAATATGTCTAAGGTATTCTTGGAATTCATGGAGCTGGTCATTCATTGGTTTGTTATCTACCATGAAATACCTATTAAAGGTTGAAGAGTTAAACCTTTCTATTCCGGCATCATCACAGCCGTATTCATCTTCCAAGGCTTTTCAGAGTTCTTTAGCGCTCTTGTATTCAAAAAATATATCATACAAGGATTCAGATAATGCGCTTAGAATTCTATGAAAACAGTGGAAGTCTATCTCTTTTGGGGTTTTTGGTTTTGATGAGGTGGATACTCCTATGTCAGACTCAGTTTTATCAGAATCATTTATGATGGGTGTGGACCCATCAATGGCAGAAATAAGTCCTAAAGTAGTGAGCCAAAATTTTATTTGGCTCTGCCATCTCTTGAAATATGAACCATCAAACTTAGCAGGTTTTGCAGTAGATGATTCCTCCTTTCCAGTCATGATTGTAGTCTGAAAAATATAAATTTATTTAATAACAATGTCCAAGATAATAGTTTAGGTGGTCTTTGCTAATCAATCTTAAAAAAATCTTTAGTTTTTCAAGTGTTGATCAACTCAGGTTAGCTGTAGGGGCCGGTTCCCAGCTAGCGGTGGTCCGAAGACTCTTAAGTACCGTGTCGCTTAGGGTTGTTTACACCCGGTTGACAGAAGGACCCTTTCGGCTTGTGCCCGAGTTTGTCTCTACTTTGAAACTTTAGATTTGAAGATTTTATTTGCAATTTCCTTTTACTAAACTATTTTCTTTTTGTCCTCGATTGTTTTCAAAAATTACTAAGTGATTAAAATAAAGCAAATGACAAAGTTATCGAATGTGCTAACAATATTTAAAACACTTTAAGCAAATTTGCAATTTGACAATATAGTAAGCAATTTGACAAGTAAACAAATAAATCAATTTAGGAATTGAAACAAATTGCTACAGTGACTGTTAACTTGCTACAGTAAAAATAAATTAATATTCTAACAGTAGGTAATATTTTCTAGAACAGTAACCAATTTTTTTTTCTTTGTAGAACAAATCAACAAGAAGTATTTGAAGAAAACAATAGTAACTATTTGAACAAATCAATTCTTTAGATATGAAGTGACTATTTAGTTAACAGTAAGTATCAATTGTTTAGAATGTTTCTAATAGTAAGTATTCTAACAGTATAGAAGGTTTCTGTATTGTAACTATATAGCAGGTTGTAAACAATATAGAAATTGTAACAAAACTATATAGCAGTAACTATATAGAATTTTTCTGTTCTAAACTATATAGCAGTAACAAAACTATATAGCAGTAACTATATAGGTGTTCTAAAGAAATCAACAGCAAGAATTTTGTAACAGTAACTATATAGAATTTTTGCTAAACAATATAGTAAGTTTTCTGTATTCTAACTATATAGCAGGTTCTAAACTATTTGAATATAGAAATTGTAACAAAACTATTTAAACTATTCTAACAGTATAGAAAAATCTAATAGTAAGTATTCTAACAAGAATAAACTCTTAGATTGTTAGAATTTTATTGTCTTTTATTATTGAACAATTTCAGAATACAAAAATAAAAATTAATCAATGTTACCGGCCTCTGGGGAAGTCGTGCACGAAGCACTGCCCTAAGAGTTTATTCGGGATCTGTGTGCAGACGTATCCGAAGCTCCTAGTGGTAAAACCCCCGCACCACCGGTATCTCGTTGCCGCACACGACTTGGAGAGAACGACCAGAACTTAGCTCTGCCCAGAGCTTGGAGAAGATGAAGATCGAATAGAACAGAATTTGGACAGAGGTTTCGTAAAAGAATTGTTTCTTATGGATTTACAAAGAATACAACCGAATATATATAAGCTGATAGGAAAACGGTATGAATTAATTTTGATTAATTCAGCCGTTACACAATGGAATTAAATGGGTGAACCTGGACACTTAAAAAAAAACGTTTCAAACAATCTGTAACTAACGAAATTGATTTCCAACGTTCAGAAATTAAATAAACAAAAAATGAAGAGGAGCAAAAAGAATTTTAGGGTCCCAGCCCGAACCCGAAGAGGAAATCGGATCGGCATTTGGCGCCCGCAGATGTGGGCGCGTACCCGCACCCGTTACGCGCGCCGAACCGAACCGAACCGAGCCGAGCCGGGCCAGGCGGCGGCGGCGGCGCGCGCGTGTGGCCCAAGGGGTTCCCCACACAACAACTTAATGGAGCAAAGGAAAGAAACTAATATATGTACATAGTAAGGCTTTGTCCCATCCGATGTGGGACTAAAGAAAGGGAGAGGAATTGAACTTTTGCAAAAGAACAAACCAAAACCAACAGCAAGTTGTAAATTATACATACAGAAAACTGGCTATGATATAAGATAGTAATTCTGAAGTTGCAATCTAAATATTTGACATATGAAATTTTTTTGTTACTTCCCTGCTAGAACATATGAATTCTTCATCTGAAACTTGTAGTTTAATTTGCAACCAATCTGGCTTTATACTGCAGTACTTGAAGTATTTTAAAATTGTTTTAAGCAAGATTTTGAGAACATTAATCCTAAATGGAGATATCTTGGTTGTCCTTGTACAAATAGTTTTGCTTGCATTAGTTTTTGAACATCCAAATGGGTGTATGCATAACAGGTGTTGCGCTGCATGTCCGAAAAAATTCAGTCGCCTGCGAATTAATTTTTGCAGGTCGTAGCGGGTTGCTGGCCCCTGAAAGGTCAAAACCTAATGTTGGTATTACAAGCTATTATAGACGTGGAGTTCTATGTGTATAATTAATTGCTATTGATTAATACTACCTTTATTTACAAGTATTGGTAAAGATATTGTCATATCTAGAAAATGGAATTCACGAAAAATCTAGATAAAGACAACTTTTGCCTGATTGATAGTGCGACCACACGCACACCATCATTAAGAAAATGATCTTTTTCTCCAACAATAATACTAGATTGAACGTAGCCACGATAGCTGGTCTTGCTCAAATTATTTGAAGGCTCCGACAGAACAAATTTTATCCAACAGATGCATACGCTCATAATTCCAGGAGAATTTTACTGAGTTTTGATATAAATGGGTATCGTATTAAAACTCTGAGCAAGTGAACTAAGAAATATTTTTGAGTAACCACTAGTTTAGAGAACCAGAAGTTAGCCTAGAGAACCAGAAGTTCGTCTGAGAGAACAAGAAGTTCGTCTAAGAGAACCAGAAGTTCATCTAAATAAACTCTCCGGCAATTCACTAGGGATATACGTTAATCACATTGGGGATATCGAGTCACATACTACGTTGCGTCAGAAGCTCAATCCTAAGGGTCCATTGTGAGCTTGAAGCCTAATGACCCCATAACTTTTAAATTGTGGCATGATCGACCGAGACACCCCGAGACAATATGATGAGAATTATCAAAACTAATTCGTGTGGTCATCTCTTAGCACATGGCAACAAACCACTACCAAAATCTGCACTATTAGCGACATCTTCAGCAACGTAAGTTATTGAAGTCGTTAATTTTTGTAATATTAGCGATTCTAATAAACATTGTTGCTAAACTTCTCTATCTGCGACGTTTAGCGACAACAATTTCTATTATAAAAATAAACGTCGGTACAGGTCGCTGAACGTCTCTATATTTTCGATAAATAACGACTTTTTTGCGACATGCAGCGACAAAATTTTCTATTGTAAAAAATATACGTCGACAAAGGTTGCCGAACGTCGCTACATTTTTAATTTATAGCGACGTTTAGCGACGTCTATTTAGACGTTGCTAAATTGTTTAATATATGGTTGGCTATTTCGTTTCCCCCCATTCTCACCCAAAAAATTTTGAAACCTAAAAACACAGCTCCCCCCCCCCCGATCGCCCCCCGACAACTGGCTCCCCCACCACCCCGAGCGCCCCCCCCCCGAGTACCCCCCTCCGGCACGGCTCCTCCCCTGCGCGGCTGCTCCCTTCGCGCGAATCCTCCCCTCCGACGACCTCGGGCTTCTCCTCCTCATCTCCACAGCTACAACAACCTCTAGGTAAACCCTAACCCTCTCTCTCTCTCTCACACACACACACACACACACACACACACACACACACACACACACATAGACACAAACACGACACAATACACACACAATGACACGGCACTAACACAGACACGACACTGACACACACGACACAGACACGATACTGACACACACGACATTGACACAGACACGACACACACATGTATAGGGTATTGGCCCGGGCCATGGTCTTGCGGTCCAAGACGTCGAGCTTGATGAACCGGTCTAGACTCTAGGAAGGAGAAGGGGTGCTTGGGTCTGGTGGCGGGTTAGGCTATACACGGTGCGTCGGACGCGCTTGGCCTCTTTAGAGCCTCCACGAGATTAGACTTGATTGTGTTCAAGTGACGGATTCTAAATTTTATATAATAAAGAACTTATATCGAACTTTATATATATATATATATATATATATATATATATATATATATATATATATATATATATATATATATATATATATATATAATTCTATGTATTTATATGCAACTTTTTATTGTTTTGAATGACAATTCTTAGTTAGTGGAGCAATTAATTTAGCTGACTAATTTTAATTAATTCAAATCTTGAGGGACCGGACGCGTGTCAATGGCCAACAGTACGCACCGATGGACCAACTCAATATAATGGATCCATCAGGGCATACTTAAGCTGTAAAACAAGTCTACGACAATCATGGCACAACTAATCTCATCCACACAAGATATAAAATATGATCCACAGAATAAATAAGGAATGTAAATCATCAGCAAGTCTCACAAAGTACTTCGGGGAACAACCCGATAAAAATCTAGTACAATGGTTCAACAGACCAGAAAGTAAATGACTGAAATAAATGCTAAAAGCTGAGCATGAACATGGATGCTCAAGAGAAGTCTTCAGCTAAGACCTCGTCCTCAGATGGTGGTACAGCTCCTGGATCAGCTCCTGCTCCGGTCCCGTAAACCTCGGGATAAACCACGTCTGCAAAATCTGGGGACAAAATCCGGATCCAGGTCCTCAGGGGACATAGCAAGGTACAAAGAGATCATGCCAAATAAATACAGATAAGCAGTGCAGCAAATAAATAACTAAATGATTAATGGGTAAATATGTAACCATCTAAGTGAAATGCAAGTGAGAGTAACACTAAAACTCAGGCTGAAGCCACTACAAGCTCTGTGTCGGGGAGCCGGTAGCGGTAATAAACACGTAATGTGCCTAGCTCTGCTACGAGAGTCTGAGGCCTCACAATAGTAGTAGATAGATATATGAAACAGCCTGTAGCCTGTGTGACTCTCCCCACCCAATGTAACCACGCATATCATGACCACAACGTCTTATGCCCATGTCAAGCGTGATCATAGCTAATGCAACAAGTCATAAGTATCTAGGAGTATAATGTCCATGTCCTGTATCCTATACAGGATCACCACGAATATCTCGGGAAAATCCTGTCTCATGAATAGTGTCAAGTGTCCTGGGTCATATGGTACTTGATAAGACAAGTACGAGAATAAAGTGTCACGAATGTCCATCTCTAGATGACCGTACCCAACACTGCGCACAGTGTCGGCACCCGACTGATAATCGGACGCTAAGTACGTCACACGGTCCTAGGTTAAGCATGCACAGTAATATAATGAAGCAAGAAAAATATGTAACAATACTGCAAGTTTTGGCAAGGTACACTTGCCTGATGTTTGAATATCAACTGTCGTCCTGGTATCGGTGGATCCGGTAGGTACTACTCCGAAAGCTGTAATAAATATCACCAACAGTCTCAGAAGATGTCAAATAGCTGGAAATGCCTGTCCTTACGTCCAATTTGGACACAGGGGCAAAAAGGTCATTTTCGGGCCAAAGCGGGTTCCACATGTGGGACCACTTTGCACCGAAAAGCGTGCCGAGGGTAACAGTCTCTAAATGGGACAAACTATGGGTCAAACAACTCTAAATATCAATACGATCCCAACGGTATGTCCAAATTTGGATTCCGATGAGCCGAACATAATTTGGTCCAAAAAGTCAACTGTGGGGCCCGCCAATTGGCGATCTGGTCAACCGTCTCAGAAATGCGTGAAAATTGGGTCACAGGACCAGCGTGTTACCACGAGTCCAGTGGCGCAAGTTTCGTCGCAATCTGACAAGCGTGCACAAAATACTCGCGAGTTCCACAAAAGTGGCGACACGGTTTGTGTTCGCGGATACGGCCTGATTCCGGCGCGCACACGCGTCCAAATCAGTCCCCACGAATTTTCACGGGTCCGATTATGCTGCGTGCACCATTTGGTACACTTGGCACACGGCGGGGCGGTCCCGTTTGGCGGGGCGCGCTCCGATCTCCCACTTTTAGAAAACCGAAAAAAGTGGGTGCGCGCAGTTTTGTAACGACTACAATTTGGTCCACAGCAACTATTAGCACAAAGTTATAATACAGAAATTAAACTAGGTCATGTAATCTACAGGTATCAAAAAGAATCGTCGAATTCGGATCTCTGTGGTGGGAGATACGAACCCGACAATATGGATGGTCATCGCAAGTTTCTGCGATTGCAGAATTCTGTCTGCTCGCGCTGACTTGGGCGCTATTTTTCACCTAGGGGCACACGTTTTCCGAGGTTGACTATAAAACAAATATTTTAGAGGGTTAAGGGAAGATCATACCTATGAAAACGGACCTGCGTTTGGTCGAGCGAGTCAACGGAAAATGACGCCGGAGCGAAGGTGCCTCGAGTGGGAGACTGCAGTTCGCGATGTCGGCGTCGACGGGATGGTTGGATGGCTTGGGGAGGCTTCTCTGGCTGTGGTGACGGCTCTAGATGGGAAGGAGAGGTCTGGAGTTTTAGGTTAGGGTTTTGGGGAGCTAATGATATATATATATATATGTTATATATTAAGAGAGAGAGAGAGGGATCAAGGGGGTCCGCGGGTGAAGGCCAAGGGCTGACTTGATACAAAGCCAATGGGGGGGCGGGTCCTGCTGACTTGTTCCCGCAGCAAACCAGCAGATTTTCCGCTGGAACTTAAGTCCTCAAGTCCTAAAGTTCTAAAGTAGCAGCCTACTACTATGATTATGGTTATTATTATTATAAGTATTATTATTATACTATTTACCTATTTAAATTCTTTCTTTCTTTTCTTTCTTTTCTTTAATTAAAATATATATACATATATATTTGTTTATATATATATATATATTTTTTCACACATAAGAAAATTTATATGATGGGGTATTGCACATCGTTAGGCTAGCAACTGCTCAAGGGGTCTCCTACATGGAATAAATTCCGAAAAATTCCTGATGGTCCCACAAGTCCTCTAAGTGCCCGAACACCTAACATAAAAATTATTAAAAATCTATTTCTCCTATTTGGACCTAATTACTATAATTTAATTAATAATTAATAAATAAAGGGCTTATACGATTTTCTGGGGAGGGGTTTTACAATTTATATGCAACTTTTTATTGTTTTGAATGACAATTCTTAGTTACTGGAGCAATTAATTTAGCTGACTAATTTTAATTAATTCAAATCTTGAGCAATTAATTTAACTTAATTGATAAATGATAGGTGTGACTATCATAAATAGGGTTTCTATATATGTATAGGGGAATCAAGTCGGATGATGTTTTACTTATGCATTAATGTAGTGTAAAGGTCATGAATTAGTCTAGGTTCTAATAGAGAATATTAGAACGTGAAGGAGAAGTGTTAGTAGTGGTTGGTGTTAGAAAGTATTATGATCATGATGGTTGTGTGCTTGTATATAATAGGTATATTTTTGTTGAAATTATTCTTGTAGAGGCTTCATTCTTATTTTGAGTTGTCGATTTACTAGAGTTTGAAATATTTGGCTCTACTTTCCGCTCTAGTATCGGAAGCCATGGTACTGAAATATGTCTTCTCTTCTCCTTCATATTTCAGTCTCATGGCTTTTGGCACCAGGGCGTAAGGTAGATCCAAAAGTCTCATGCCTTGTAGGTTCATTTACATATTTCTTTTTAAGTTTTTAGCTAGATAATGGCTCACAAGAGACACGTGACGACACCCATATCCTTCTTTATTTATGTCCATCTTTGATGAACATGAATTTGTATATCTTTGCCTCCATTTGAATGATATATACTTGAATAATGTGTATCTATCTTACAGAAGTATCTAAAAATGGATATGAATTACTACCTGTCATGACCCGCACCCGAAAATTCGGGTACGAGTGCGTGGGTACGTCCAGCCTACGCCGCAGAGTCGGCGGTAGTACGCTGTCTAGGTCAAATCCATATTTACTAAACTAGCTCATTCACAATTAACATAGGCAAGATAATAATGAGAATCAGATACTTAAGATTGCAATTGAAATAAATGCGATAACAGATTCAAATGTTTAGTACAGAAGTTCAGAATAAAATCGGGGACAAACCCGATTACTAAGATAAAGAGCAAAAACTAAGATAACTACTGCTAACTACTCAGCAGGAGTAGCTTCCAGTGCGGGAACTGGCTCTGCAACTGTGTCACCTGCTGCCTCATAGGGGCCATAATAGGTGGGGGCAAGGTTCTCAACATCGCCTAAACAACAGATCCAGTCAGGAAAGGAGCAAAGTACACAGTGCACAACAAGATTAAACTAAATATTTATGATAATTAAAATGAGCATCATATTGGAAAAGTTGCATAAAAGAACATCAATATCTCAGATTTAATGCTTTTAAACAGGAATACGAGAAAACCGAAATAAATGAGACAGGAAAAGAAACTACAACAGTCTGCAAGAAATATAACAAGATCTAGAAACTATCTGTGTGAACTTGTGTTTGTTTTAGAATACATAGTTGGCATGTAGGGGTTTATAAGGCTAATCTGGCCGTCATAAACGGCTATTAAACAGGAATAATCGAGATTCGGCTGAGGGTACAGTCGTGTACCAACAGCTATTAAACACGACAGGGAAAATGGGTAAACTACATGCCTTCTAGTATTCTCCCACCCGACATGAAAAATAAGACATGAACTCCAATATTCAAGACATGAAATCCAGTGTTCTAGCACTACGTATAATCATCAATGGTACTAGTAAAGCAGGAAATTAATTATCATAATATAAAGATTAATTTGAAGTGCAGGTACTTGCCTGTTGTTTGGATCTGATTAAAATTGGTTCTAGGGGAAATTTCCAGAGATGAGTCCAAAAGCTGAAATAGACATTACCATCATGCTCAGAAGGTGTCAAATAGCTAGAAACGCCTGTCCTTGGGTCCAATTTGGAGACAAGGGCAAAAACGGCAGTTTCGGGTCAAAACGAGGTCCGCCGGTGGACCTGCTTTGCACCGAAAAATGTGTCCGGGTCAACGGTCTCCAAATTCACCAAACTTAGTGTCAACAGGTCAGGAACGCTGATACGAACCCAACGGAACTTTCAGATTTGGATTTCGATGAGCCGAACACAAAATCGCCCGTCGAGCGGGGCCTATGGGACCCACGACACGCGATTTCGTCAACGTTCTCAGAATCGAACCAAACTTGACCCACAGGACCAGCGTATCGCTATGAGTCCGATGGTGCAAGTTTCGTCTCGATCCGACGTGTGTACACAAAGTTAGGTCGAATTGCAGAAAAGGCAGATACGGGACGATGTCCGCGGATACGCGTTGATTCCGGGGTGCACGCACCCCCGAATCTACTTTCGCGAAATCCCACACGTCCGTATCGACGTGGCGCACGTATCTGTGAAGACCGCGCGCGACCAAGTCGTCCCGTTTGGCGGGGCGTACTCGGTTCCGGGGTGAAACAGGGTCTGGTTTTTCCTGTTTTTGGATCGCAATGTGCGATCACCACAGGACGCGATGCCCTGAACGGTTTGTCCGGGCACCGAGAGGGTCATACAGGCTTCCCAACGTAATTTACGGAATCGAAAACAGAGCTACGAACAAAAAGTTACACGCACCTGAACAGGGCTCAAAAACCCGAAGAATCTCGTGTCCGACACGTGTCCGACACGTGTCCACAGAATTGGGAAATTAGGGTTTGGGGATTCCGGCGGATCTCAGGCGTAGGGGCGGCCGGCCGGAGGCGCTGAGGCTAGGGGGCGCGGGCGGCGTCGCCGGGGACGGCCGGCAGCGCTGGCGGCTCGGGGAGGCGGCGCAGGCGCTGGCTGCTGCCGTTGCCGCTGTTGCTGCGGCTGGGCTCCGTCGGGGTATGCACGGCGGCGGTGGAGACGAGGGGGAAGGAGGAGGACGGCCGGGCGGAGGAGGAGAGCCGGCGCGGAGGAGGTGGGATTTGCGGTGGCTGGCCGGTCCGGCGTCGACGGGGAGGGGAGATCGGACGAGGAGGATGAGGGCTTCTATAAAGGGGGTGGCCGGGGGTTGAGGGGGCCGAGACGGGCGGTGGAGTGGCGACGAAAGCGGCGATGTGGGTGGTGGTCCGGGCCTAGCGGAGCTGCACCGGCGGCGGCGTCTCCGCCGCGAGACGCGGGCACAGGGGAGAGAGGGGGTGCGGGTTCGGGCACGGGCGGGTTGGGTCTGGCCGACCCGACTCGACCCGCTAGCGGCGCGGGCTGGGCTGTGGGCCGGGCTGGGTGAATGGGCCGGATTTTAAAAATTAATAATAATAATAAGTATTTAAATAACAGTAAATAATAAATAAATAAATAATTAATTAAATAATTAGTTTTTAGGTGTTTTAAAATAGGTCCGGGGTCCGATAAATTCCAGAAAAATTGCCCTAAATCCAATTTTTCATTTTACACCCAAAAATATTATTTTCATAATATTTTAATGTTGTTTATTATCAATTAAAAATTATGTAATAATTCAAAACCCTGATTTTAATTTCAGAAAATTCCCAGAAAATTCCAGAAAATTGTGAAAAATCCCAATTTTAGTATTTTTGAAAAATCAGGGGCTTACACTACCTACGATATCGTTCGTGGATGTACAACCGTTATCCTGATGACATGTGCGGTATGCAGAATAAATTTATAGAGGGTGTACAACAGTTCCTGCAGTTTGCGAAGGCATTCCCTTAATACATGGACGGTACTAAAATTAAGTGTCTGTGTGTGAGATATCGCAACTTAAAATATTATGCAGAAGTGAAAGTCACATATCATTTATACTCGAAGGGTTTCACACTGAATTACTATCAGTAGACCGCGCATGGAGAACTTATGTCTTTAACATCGGAGTTGGAGCCTTATGTGGAGCCGTATATGAATGTCCACGACCGCGTTGCTTACAACAACGAGTGGGTGAACATAGTTTTTGAAGCGGCAGGGCCAAGTTTTGATCCGGACAATCATGATGCAGCTGAGGAGGCACCGAATGCCGATGCTGCGAAGTTCATGGAGTTGCTGGAGAATGTAAGGACTCCATTATATCCTGGTTATGAGGATTATTCACCATTGGAGGTGGTTACAAGATTGTTGAGCATCAAGTCTGATTTTAATATGTTGCAAGAATTCTACAACCGACTGATAGAGTTGATTATAGAGATCTTGCCGGATGGTGCTAAGTTGCCTAAAGACTTCTACCGATCTAAGATGATGGTGAGATCGCTTTGGATGGGATACGAGAAAATTGATACATGTCGCAACGGGTGCATGTTGTACTACAAAGACGACAAGGATAAAGACGCGTGCAGATTCTTTGGTGTTGATCGCTACAAGGCCACTGGTAGAGGAAGGTTTACAAGGCCACTGGTAGAGGAAGGTTTGTTGGTGCAAGAAAGCCTACCGATTCGATGCACAACTTGCCTTTGATGCCGCAGTTGCAGATGTTGTTTATGGTGAAGGAGACTGCAGAAAATATGAGTTGGCACAGACGAAAATAGATCGAATGAGTATTGGATCATCCATCTGATGGAGAAGCATGGAAGCACTTTGATCGAGAGTATCCAGATTTTGCTTCGGACCCGCGTAATGTCAGATTGGGACTCTCCTCCAATGGTTTTACCCCATTCGGACTTTCGGGCTTCCAGTATTCGTGTTGGCCTATGATCGTCACTCTATACAATCTACCACCTTGGATGTGCATGAAGACTCTGTATATGTTCCTAACCGTTATTATCCCGGGTCTGAACAATCCGAAGAGGAACATCGATGTGTATTTACAGTCGTTGATAGATGAGTTGAATCAGCTGTGGAAAGTAGGTGCCAAAACATACGATGTTTCTAGAAAGCAGAATTTTTAGATGAGGGCAGCACTTATGTGGACTGTCACACCCCAGTCCCAAAATGCCGAGGGACTGGAGATGCGTGGCAATGGCCAGCAGCACGCACCGATGGATAACCCAATTTAATGGAACCATCAGGGCGTACTTAAGCTGTAAATAAGGTCTACTACAACAAGTCACACTAATCTCATCCATAAAGATAAAGAAATCAACTGCATAATGAAATGGAAATAAGTAGCAACAACGAGTCACAACAAGTCAGTCGGAGAAACAATCCGACTTATGTCTGAATACACTGGCTCAATAGGCCAGGAACAAAAGAGATAAACATGAAATAAATACTGAGTACAGGAACAGGTACTCAGGAGAAGTCTTCGGCAGTCACCTCGTCTTCAGGGTTCAGTTCTGCTCCAGCAATAGCTTCAGCTCCGGTCCCGTATACCTCGGGATACTGCTCCTCAGCTAAACCTGGGGACATCATCCAAATCCAGGTCCTCAGTGGATATAGCAAGGCACAAGATAAAACAAGCCAAATAAATGCAGTGCAAATAAATAAATGAACAACAGGGTAAACTATGTAACCATCTATGTGATATGCAAATGAGAGCAACACTAGTACTCAGGCTGAGACCGCTACAAGCTCTGTGTCGGGGAGCCGGTAGCAGTAATAACACGTAAAGGGTCTAGCTCTGCTGGAGAGTCTACAACCTCACAATAATAGTAGATATATATATATAACAGCCTGTAGCCTGTGTGTCTCTCCCCACCCAATGTAATCACGCAAACCATGACCATAACATCTTATGTCCATGTCAGCGGAATCATAGCTAATGCAACAAGTTATACTGTCTATAAATAAAATAACTCTGTCAAGTCCTGTATCCTATACAGAATCACCATGAATATCTCAGGAAGATTCTGTCCATGCATAGTGTCAAGTGTCCTGGGTTGTAGGTACTTGATATGTCAAGTACAAGAGTAAGGGTATCGAATGTCCATATCTAAATGACGTACCCAACACCGCGTACGGGGTTGGCACCCGACTATGATCGGACACTAAGTACGTCACACGTTTCCTAGGTTAAGCAGTTAAACAAGTTTACATGAATTTACACAAGAATTCCAGCAAAATATTATCACAGAAACTACTGAGAATTGACAAGCTTTACTTGCCCACTGATGCTAAATTAAGCCAAGAAAATAAATAGCAGACTGCAGGGTTTGGCAAGGTACACTTGCCTGTGGTTCCGGCTCTGATTTCGGCTCTGACTTCAGTTGGATTTGCAGGCGGTACTCCGGTTGCTGAAATAAACATCACCATCAGATCCATAAAATATCAATGAGCTAGAAATGCCTGTCCTTGGGTCCAATTTGGAGACAAGGGCAAAAACGGCAGTTTCGGGTCAAAACGGGGTCCACATGTGGGCCCACTTTGCACCAAAAAATGTGTCAGGATCAAAGGTCTCCAAATTCACCAAACTTAGTGTCAACAGGTCAGGAACACTGATACGAACCCAACGGAACTTTCAGATTTGAATTCCGATGAGCCGATCATGAAATCGCACGTCGAGCGGGGCCTATGGGGCCCACGACACGCGATTTCGTCAACGTTCTCAGAATTGAACCAAACTTGACCCACAGGACCAGCGTATCTCTATGAGTCCGATGGCACAAGTTTTGTCTCGATCCGACGTGTGTGCACAAAGTTAGGGTGAATTGCAGAAAAGTCGGATACGGGGCGATGTCCGCGGATACGCGTTGATTCCGGTGTGCACGCACACCCGAATCAGCTTCCGCGAAATCCCACACGTCCGTATCGACGGCGCGCACGTATTAGTGAAGACCGCACGCGACCAAGTCGTCCCGTTTGGCGGAGCGTACTCAGTTCCGGGGTAAAATAGGGTCTAGTTTTTTCTGTTTTTGGATCGCGGTGTGCGATCACCACAGGACGCGATGCCCCGAGCGGTTTGTCCGGGCACCGAGAGGGTCATACAGGCTTCGCAACGCAATTTACGGAATCGAAATCGGAGATACAGGGTGCGAGATACGAGTACCTGAACTGGCCCTTCGAAATTGGGGTTTTCCGTGTCTGACACGCGTTCTGGACACTGTGTCAGCCGTGTCCGCGTGTCCGCGTGTCCAGCAGCGTGTCCGGCCTAGGGCTGAGGGCCGTCGAAGCTGCGGGACTGGCCGACGGTCGGCGAGGCGTCGCCGGGGCTCGGGTGAGGGCGGTGCCGGCAGGGGGGGTCATCGATCGGCTAGGGCGGCTACGGCGAGGGTGGCGGAGATGGGGAGGAGGCGCTAGAGGGTTCTGGAGAGGGGGAGGCGCTGGAGACGGGGCGCTGGTCGGCGGGAAGGAGGTCGGCGGGGCTAGTGGTGCTGACCGGCGAGGGGGATCCGGCTGCTAGGGTTCCGGCGGGGTGGGGGGGTTGGCTAGGGGAGGTGGAAGTGAGGGCGGAGGAGAAGAAGAGCGGGGGTTTTATAGTACTCGGGCGGGCGAGCGTGGCCGGGTGAGGCAGGGCCGAGGGGGATGTGGCCCGCTCCGGCGGAGGCGGCGCGAAACCAGGGCGGTGGCGCGAAGGAATCGGTCACCGGACGAATCGGGGGAGAAAGGCTGGGGGACCGGGTCGGGTCGGTTCGGGTTCCGGGTTGGGCGGACCCGCCCGACCCGCTAGGGTGTCTGGACTGGCTGCTGGGCTCGGCTAACTGGGCCGGGCCGGGCCCAAAAACAAAAAAATAAAAAATAAAAACAATAATAATAATAATAATAATAATAATAATAATAATAATAATAACAATTAATTAATTAATTAATTACCTTAAATAGTTTTTAGGCATTTAAAAAATAGGTTTGAGGCCCAATAAAATCCAGAAAAATTATCCTAAGTCCGATTTTCTATTTTACACCATAAAATATTATTTTCATAATATTTTAACATTGTTTATTATCATTTAAAAATCATTTAAATATTAAAACCCTGTTTTTAATTTTCAGAAAATTCCCAGAAAATTCCAGAAAATTGTGAAAAATCCAGATTTTAAAATTTTGAAAAATTAGGGGATTTATAATCTACCTCCCTTAAGAGGATTGCGTCCTTGCAATCAAAGAATAACCGGTCAACAGAGATGACACGGTTGCAAGTATCGTTCGAAACACATCACAAGATACTTTAGGGAAATACCGTTTCCCTAAAATGAAAGTTATACACTTTCCAGAAAAATCTAGTTAAAGAAAAAGATCTACAACTTTTATGAAAATCAGGTTATTATTAACAAGTTACAAATTACTAGGTTGGGGCTGCGGTCACGAACCAATAGGCACGAACTAAACAACACTAAAAACGGATAACTATAAATCACTTACGCGCATCAGCTACTCCACGAGTCTGCGCGTTCTCCACGGTCTTCGCTGGAGCTTGTCCGTGTCCTTGCCGTTGCTTCCTCTGCTGCTGTTGAGCCTGCTGGAAGAGGGTTGCCTGAGGTGCCAAGGGTGGCCTCGGTATATATCCTCCTGGAGCTGGTGGTAGGGCTTCTTGAACTTCCGTTCGCGGTGCTTCCAATGCTGGAGAGGCTGACTTTGGTGCTGGTGATGCTTGTTGGTTAACTCTTGGTACTCCGTCTCGACGCTCAGGGCATTCCTTTAATAAATGCTGACTGGATCCGCAAGCTATGCACAATCTCTTCTTTCGTCTGCACTTGTCCTCAGCGTGGCCTCGTCGGTGACAATATGGACAGACAGGTATTGCCGGTGGAGATGCTTCTGGTGGCTGGTGTACGTGAGACTCCCTCGCGATTCCCGCCTGCGGTGCTTCAGCTGGTGCTGATGTGGCGGGTTAAAGATTTGTCAATGCTTTCTCCCGATGCTGGGGACAATCCTTGGCCAAGTGTTCATTGGTTCCGCAAATCAAGCATAATCCTAACTTACGTCTGCACCCGCTCTCAATGTGGCCTTGCTTGTGACAATATTGACAGGTAGGCAGTACTTGCGGAGATGCTTCGGGTGGCTGCTGCATATGAGGCTTCTTTGAAGTTTCTTCATGTGGTGCTCCGGCTGGTTTTGATGTGGCTGGTTGGTGAATCACCACTGGTTTCTCTCGACGTTCTGGGCAATCCCTTACCGAATGCTTCTTGGATCCACAAGATAGACATTGTCCCAGTCTGCGTTGGCATTCTTTAGCAAGGTGGCCTACCTTGCCACAGTAGTGACAAGTAGGAAGGAATGAGGCTCCTGATGCTGCTCTCGGTGGTAGATTTATCTGTGGTCGCTTTGCAGCTCTTTCTTGTTGTGATTGGTCCGGTGCTGACGCATACGGCCGCTTTTGGCTGGACTCGATCCTTGTGGTGCACTCCACGGGTCTTGCTGCAGTAAGGACATCCTCGTCGAAGGTAGTTGCATTTGAACTGATTGGCCTCCGTGACTCCGAGCTAGTTCTGTCGATGGAGTTCTCTGATTGGTTTTGTTAAGCTTCTTGTTCAACCCTCTGATAGGCTTGCATCATTATGTAGAACATGCGGAACATCTGTTGTTCGTCCATAGGCTGTACCAGTGGGAAGGAAGGCATCGGTGGAGTAGACTGCGTCGAGGGTGGAACGTCATCTTGGTGGATTCTTGAGGCAGGCTGACTGGCTTGACTGCCTTGTGATGATTGGCCTTCACCGACTGGTATCACATCGTCTTCTTGGGTAACCACAACGGTTTGTGGTATTTCTGCATGAGCCTCGCTGCTGGCTTGTGGGTCCATTTTCCTGCATCCAAAATAAACGATAAGAGGTGCACAAGAATCAAGGCATGATGCAAGTCAATAAATTAATTCGAATAGATATCAAGAACGATTCAAGCAAGTGGATGAGATCCTAAAACTTATCCTAGCTTATTGCAGGCCTGTTCGGTCCCTGAGTTGAAACCGAACAATTTAGTCGAAGACCTGCATGGGCCACCACAAAAACCATGCCACACCCCAGTCCCAAAATGCCGAGGGACTGGAGATGCGTGGCAATGGCCAGCAGCACGCACCGATGGACAACCCAATTTAATGGATCCATCAGGGCATGCTTAAGCTGTAAATAAGGTCTACTACAACAAGTCACACTAATCTCATCCATAAAGATAAAAAAATCAACTGCATAATGAAATGGAAATAAGTAGCAACAACGAGTCACAACAAGTCAGTCGGAGAAACAATCCGACTTATGTCTGAATACACTGGCTCAATAGGCCAGGAACAAAAGAGATAAACATGAAATAAATACTGAGTACAGGAACAGGTACTCAGGAGAAGTCTTCGGCAGTCACCTCGTCTTCAGGGTTCAGTTCTGCTCCAGCAATAGCTTCAGCTCCGGTCCCGTATACCTCGGGATACTGCTCCTCAGTTAAACCTGGGGACATCATCCAAATCCAGGTCCTCAGTGGACATAACAAGGCACAAGATAAAACAAGCCATATAAATGCAGTGCAAATAAATAAATGAACAGCAGGGTAAACTATGTAACCATCTATGTGATATGCAAATGAGAGCAACACTAGTACTCAGGCTGAGACCGCTACAAGCTCTGTGTCGGGGAGCCGGTAGCAGTAATAACACGTAAAGGGTCTAGCTCTGCTGGAGAGTCTACAATCTCACAATAATAGTAGATATATATATAGAACAGCCTGTAGCCTGTGTGTCTCTCCCCACCCAATGTAATCACGCAAACCATGACCATAACGTCTCATGTCTATGTCAGCGGGATCATAGCTAATGCAACAAGTCATACTGTCTATAAATAAAATAACTCTGTCAAGTCCTGTATCCTATACAGAATCACCATGAATATCTCAGGAAGATTCTGTCCATGCATAGTATCAAGTGTCCTGGGTTGTAGGTACTTGATATGTCAAGTACAAGAGTAAGGGTATCGAATGTCCATATCTAAATGACGTACCCAACACCGCGTACGGGGTTGGCACCCGACTATGATCGGACACTAAGTACGTCACACGTTTCCTAGGTTAAGCAGTTAAACAAGTTTACATGAATTTACATAAGAATTCCAGCAAAATATTATCACAGGAACTACTGAGAATT
>JAYESA010000004.1:9103434-9295934 GCA_036927795.1 Iris macrosiphon | reverse complement strand
ATTCCTGATCCTTCCCCAACAAGTTCCATATATATATATATCCTGACTTGAACTCGTTCCATAAAACTTGTTATATATATATATATATATATATATATATATATATATATATATATATATATATATATATATATATATATATATATATATATCCTGCTTAGAACTTGTTCCTGTATCTGACCACAGACCCTGAAGATTAGAGACTTTCCTGGTCACAGGACAACTTGGAAAACAAGGTTTAGTTCCGCGGACGGTTGCTGGGGCACTGGCACAGATCCGATCCGGACGGAACTCCTGAGTAGTCGCCTGCTTCGAGCGGGATGTGGTACAATGCCTCCTGTTTTGCTTGCACACCATTCCGACAAGAGACTACGCTGTCCACTATGGCGTCGTGCCAGTGACCTCATGTTTATATAGATAAGTCATCCTCGCTTAGCGGCTATTCGCATGCGAGTCATTGCATCGAATCGAGAATAAATGAACACCTGAATGATCATGATATAACAACACTTGTACATAAAGAGCACTTGATCATCGTATGCAACGTACCTGATATTTCCTGTAATTCATGCACCCGTAGCATAATCTCACTCATAACGCAGTGCTTGCATATGCTATGCCTCCTGAATGCTTATACATGTTTCTGCTTGGAATTTAACATTGGTTTGCCTTGGACATGGAAGGATTGGTAAGTTGATAAGTCTCGCCGTGTTCACTCTTATATCGCACGACGCACTGCCACACGAGATAGGCTATTCAAATCCTACATGAAACTGATCCTAAGGCAACTAGAAAGACAACTAAATAGTTGGGCACGAAATCTATATTACGTGCTTGGATTTGTCGAGCGGGCGAGTAGCCTCCCTACCAGTGCATTCATGTACTGATAACCCACCAGATTGCTTGCAGGGTACGGGAGAACCTCGTTCGGTGCAGATGCCTCCTTCGTGCGTGCTAAGGCGTAGAGTACAACTCAGAAGCCTTGGAATGCTGCATTCGGAACTGAAGCACATATACAAGACATAATATTGGAACATCGCCTGAACATTTCCTGTATATCATCCATAAATGTAGCCACTTGGCACGCTTTTATGTTTCAGAAAGAGTGCACGAGCGACTTGTAATCTCGGCTATACGCCGCCTGTAACACTTGTTTATATCAATAAAAGAGCTTGTTTTACTTCAACTTGTGTTTCTATGCTTCCGCTATATTGTCAACTCAGTGAACCTGTTATCGATCGCCTATGCGTTCATGATTCCGATGCACTCGGACAATCTGTGCGACTCTGTGGCTTAGAACTCTTACCGCCAGCCAATAAACCACGGCCTTGCACGGGCGCGGCTAACGCTCGTGCAGCATCACGCCCGGATGGGTCAAAGCGATCGTTCCGCGGGAGCGCTAGCGCGGTGATTCTCGCCTAGCGGGAACGGCCGATTTGCCTACGGGAGATCGGGATGTGACAGATTGGTATCAGAGCCTGGCTTATACGCCTTTGGACTTCGTTTCTCATATCTCTGTTTCGAAAGCTCGTTCGTGGGTTATGTGCACGCACTCTCTCAATGCCTCGATGGGATGTTCCAAACAATAAGTCTAAATACTTTCAAAAAGTTGTATTTTAATGGTATGATTGCCTGTATAAAATTGTGTTGCAAGGGCCTTTGTGCCAACCTGTACTAGTCCTTATGGGATTAGATTCGTGCTAGACTCGTGCATTATGTGCAACCCAAAATGCCTGTACATGTTTACCCAACTGGTTAGTATAAAAACAAATATTGCCCGAATGGTTAACTATGCACTCAGCCTTTGGATAAGATGTGTAGAATATCGTGCACCAAGACCCTTGGGTGCAAGCCAGTTATAAAACGAGAGTTGGATATCGTTCAGGAATAATACAAGTTAGACTTAGAGCTTCAAATCGATGGACTTCATCAGATTTATCGCTTAGGCGAATATTAAGAATCATGCTTGATTATGGGAAATAGCTCGAACGATAATTCTTGTTGGAAGACTCAATCAGTATAGTTGCTTGGATGACTATCAATCCAGAATATATAATGAGATTAGATTTTGTCCGACGAAAACTTGAGTATCGTACTAGAATTTGAGGAACGAGTTAGTGAGTACGCTAAATGATAATGCGAGTGCCGATTAAGAACTTGATAGAATGACTCGATTCAGAGTAGTGGATGGATCATTTAGAAACGTCCAAACGGATCCATAACCTGTGTGATAATCAGACTGAACGATATTGAGAATAACTTGAGTAAATGATAAGGCTTATATCGAATAGAAACTCTCAGAAATGGAAACCAATATCCTGGTTAAAAGGAAACTTGTTGGAAATTGGAGAATCGTTCGAGCGATTTCGGATTGAAACAAATGGATGGAACGTAAATAAATTATCGCTCGAACAAGTTAATCCGAGAATGAATACTTGGCTTCGGAATATAAAACCTGACTTGGTATCGATAATTGGAAGATAGTATGTATCGATACAATAAAAAAGAAATATTATGTTTCTAGAAATGATATAAGCGATAACAATTTTTTTACTTGGAGTTTAGAAGAACAAACTTGATATATTGAACGTATCATAAATGGATGGACTTGGGCTTGATATTTGAACTTGGTTATTGAAAAATGCCAAAAAGTAGACTGTGGAAATATCAAACGATAACATTGAAGTGGATAATTTTGCAAGACGAACTATAATCACTGCATAAACAGATGTGACTTGGTGGATATACAATTGGATGGAAATTAAAGGTTAAAGGATAAGGTGTCTCGATCGTGTCAAAGATAGCCATAACATTCAAACGTTCTTGTCTTGTACGAGCATAACTTTGTGCCGCACATGCGTCACGCCCGGATTAGGACGATTATCCAGCGGGAGCGTTGACGTGATGATCTCACGTCCAATGTGGACGATCGAACTTGCGGGAGACCGAGGCGTAACAACTTATGGATCGTCTTGACTTCTGGCTCGACACGATAAGACAAATTTGGAATGCGAGTGATTAAAATGTTTCAATGGATTAGTTAGCCTTGAACCTGGAATGAATCATGTTTGATGGTTTTGTGAACGAATACGTGAATCAGGGTGAACGACTTGGAGAAATAATCTAAAGTTTAGAATTAAATCTTGGCTTGGTGGACTAGGCTTGGAATGGATATGATTCTATCAAAATATATTGAGGAGATAGAATATGCAACCACTAGGCTTGTCCTGCAACTTGGATATATATATTGGATTTTATTGAACGGACTCGTCCCCCGTGCAAACGAACGTGTTATTGAGAGTAGGTAAATCTGTGCTCGATGTTAGAAATCTGAGTGAAACGAGCTTGGGTAGAATACCCCGTGTAAATGAACAATGGTTTGACCCTAGGAATTGGGGCGAGCATCGTGCGGCCAATTTGCACGATGAATCGCGATATGCTTGAACCTGTACCTATGACCTTGTGAGCTGACCTAGTGATAGGCAGACGACCCTGTAACGAGTGAATGAACCTGTGCTACCGACTTTACCATATTGCTTGTATAAAGCATCACAACTGGGGCAGCAAGACTTAGGGTTAGACTTGGGAACGATAACGTATGCTAAGTTGACCCGAATGGATGGACGCTAGTCGGTATCAGATTGATCATGTTTAACGGTAGTGCAAATGCTTGGTTGGAATGGAAATGATATGGAAATCAGATTTGATTGACCCTATTGGAAGTATCCTGGTGATTTATATCGAATTGGATTGAACCCTTAAAATTTTCGCAAGTAGCTTGTCCGATTTTCACTATCCCTAAGTTTGGTTGACTGCATGTGTTTGAGGGACGCTTCGAATATGTGCACGATCCAAGACTTAAGAAATGTGAAACTCGAGTGCTAAGACTTCATTATCGCTAAGTTGGTTGACATGCATGTGTTTGAGGGACGCTTCGAATATGTGCACGATCCAGACACGCGATAAGTCGATCTCAAAAGCTAGTGCAAGTGAATATCCTCCTGAACAAGCATAACAACTTGTATAAGTTTGCCTCAGCCTTAGATCGCTATCCAAGATTGATCGTAATGTACCTCGAGTTAAGAAACTTGTCCAGCGCCAAAGCGCAAATGAGACTGACTCAGTATACACACAACACGGCGTAAGCATCGAGTAGAAGATTGTGTTCCAATAGATCTAGTGGTACCGATAGCTAAGCTTGGGCTAGATTCAAAATTCGATAGTATGGCTTGCCCTCAGGAAGTCTCGAGGACGAGACTTTTCTGAGTGGTGGATAATGTAATATCTCGTTCCGCTCTAGCGGACTGCCGATGCAAACGACAAAAGTGCAAACGTCCCGGCCTGCTTTACTCAGCGAGGCAACTCGTTGAGGCAAGGAATTATCCAGACTTGGTCCCTACAGGAATACGACTTGGGCTTTCAGAGGCTCGCTCGCAGTATCACTCGACCGAGGCGGATCTTCGCTAAGGTGGGTGGCTACGGTGAACTTGTCTTTGCTTAGCCAGCACACATAAAATACGGAATGATACATGCTAGTCGCTAGGTGAATCACCCTGCATGCTAATAAGAATACAACGCACCTAGCTAAGGGAATAATCCCAACTTGTATTGCTTATGTTAGAACATGGAAATGAAATATTGCTTATATATTCAGACCCTCGCATGCTACATTTGCCTTGAACAACTAGACCCGCTATGCCTCGAGTAGAACGACTTGTATATATATTCAGTAGTGCACTGTTAACTTCCTACACTGCACGACCCTAGATAACATCGCTTGGAAAGGCCCGTGCGGTTTCACTCGGCTTACCTTCGGGCCCGAGCAAACTTGAATGCTTAAGTTATACAAGTGCATGCTTGCCTGCTTATATATATATATATTGCCTAGATCAATGCTTGCTGCATAACTATGCCCAGACCGTGAAATACTATGCTTGTCATGCATTCATTTAGGCTCTCCTCGGAAGACTACTTGATAGTTGTTCCGTGCATAAATAAACCTAAAAGTATCTGGGACCGTCGGATCGCTAAGGCATTTCCCGAACCAGGGAATTTGTACCAAGTCATTGATCCCAAATCCCAGCTCGTGGAGCAATACTGTCCTGTACTAAATCAAATGGCTCGTGGAGCCGATACTCAACATTGAGAGTATTCCTGATCCTGCCCCAACAAGTTCCATATATATATATATATATCCTGACTTGAACTCGTTCCATAAAACTTGTTCTATATATATATATATTCTGCTTAGAACTTGTTCCTGTGTCTGGCTACAGACCCTGAAGATTAGAGACTTGCCTGGTCACAGGACAACTTGGAAAACAAGGTTTAATTCCGCGGACGGTTGCTGGGGCACTGGCACCGATCCGATCAGGACGAAACTCCTGAGTAGTCGCCTGCTTCGAGCGGGATGTGGTGCAATGCCTCCTGTTTTGCTTGCACACCATTCCGACAAGAGACTACGCTGTCCACTATGGCGCCATGCCAGTGACCTCATGTTCATATAGATAAGCCATCCTCGCTTAGCGGCTATCCGCATGCGAGTCATTGCATCGAATCGAGAATAAATGAACACTTGAATGATCATGATATAACAACACTTGTGCATAAAGAGCACTTGATCATCGTATGCAACGCACCTGATATTTCCTGTAATTCATGCACCCGTAGCGTAATCTCACTCATAACGCAGTGCTTGCATATGCTATGCCTCCTGAATGCTTATACATGTTTCTGCTTGTAATTTAACATTGGCTTGCCTTGGACAGGGAAGGATTAGTAAGTTGGTAAGTCGCGCCGTGTTCACTCTTATATCGCACGGCACACTGCCACACGAGATAGGCTATTCAAATCCTGCATGAAACTGATCCTAAGGCAACTAGAAAGACAACTAAATAGTTGGACACGAAACCTATATTACGTACTTGGATTTGTCGAGCGGGCGAGTAGCCTCCCCACCAGTGCATTCATGTACTGATAACCCACCAGATTGCTTGCAGGGTACGGGAGAACCTCGTTCGGTGCGGATGCCTTCTTCGTGCGTGCTAAGGCGTGGAGTACAACTCAGAAGCCTTGGAACGCTGCATTCGGAACTGAAGCACATATACAAGACATAATGTTGGAACATCGCCTGAACATCGCCTGAAAATTTCTTGTATATCATCTATAAATGTAGCCACTTGGCACGCTTTTATGTTTCAGAGAGAGTGCACGAGCGACTTGTAATCTCGGCTATACGCCGCCTGTAACACTTGTTTATATCAATAAAAGAGCTTGCTTTACTTCAACTTGTGTTTCTATGCTTCCGCTATATTGTCAACTCAGTGAACCTGTTACCGATCGCCTATGCATTCATGCTTCCGCTGCACTCGGACAATCTGTGCGACTCTGTGGCTTAGAACTCTTACCGCCAGCCAATAAACCATGGACTTGCACGGGCGCGGCTAACGCTCGTGCGACATCACGCCCGGATGGGTCAAAGCGATCGTTCCGCGGGAGCGCTGGCGGGGTGATTCTCGCCTAGTGGGAACGGCCGATTTGCCTGCGGAAGATCGGGGCGTGACAGTTATATCTATCTAAGTGTATAGATATATATATACATATAGCTATATATATATGTATAGATACTAGATAGTTATATATACATATTTGAGAGTGGGTATAAGGTATTATATATGTGTATTGTGGATATCTATATATATATGATAGGTACGTAGATATGTATATATCTATGATAGATAGATATATTTTAGCCTAGATTATAGCTAGATGTATATATCTACATACTTAAATAGCTAACTAGAAGAGTGTTAGTGGGGTATTAGAGAGGTACCTCAATACCTTAAGATACCAAGGTATCTCAATACCTTGAGATATCCAAGATATTGAGTTTTGAGCGGGGTATTTGGGCAATAGCCTAGGAAATTGGAGTGATTTTTATATGTATATGTGTATATATTTACGTGTGCTAGCATAGGTTTTAGCGGGTTTAGGCGGGGTGCGTGGCCTAGGACGAGGTATCGGATACCGAGGGTATCCCGGTATCTCGAGGAGGCGAGTTTGAGAGTTTACTAGCTTAATGAGCTAGTTTTGACCTAGAATTTTAGGGGCATCCTAGTTTGACCTAGCTTTGACCATAATTGTCCTCGTTGACCATAAAAGTCAACGTTTGACCTAGTTTTGGCCTAGAGTTGACTTTTTGGACCCTGGGTTGACTTTTTGACCCGAATTTCCCCGGTTTGACCCGTTCGACCTAGAATATCCCTAGAAGCCTATTTTTAATTATTTTATATCAGTTTAACTCCATAGAATCCTGTTTAATTCTGCTTTTCGCAATAGGTTCTTGCGACGCCGGTCCGGATCTCGATCCTCATCAGTTGCTCAGGACGTCAGGCGAGTACCTACCTCTGATAGTTTCCATTTCATGATAGCGTTTATATCACCTATTCTAGAACTGTAATACTTGATTATGACACATTGTTACACGAGCTGGTACTAGTGGATCCCGTCATTAGATGCTATCCCCCTTACCGTGTTCAGCGGGTACTCTATTACGTATATTTTATCATGTGCTTCGGGTATTGATTCTCATGTGCTATCATGTGCTTCTTGTGCTCTCGCCTTCATGTGCGCGAGCTATTTATCATGTACGTAGCGTGTTGTGGTTGGATCCAAGAGTATTAGTGGGGTAAGGGAGTAGGAGTTGGTTATGTGATCAAAGCCAAACAGTATTCATGTGTATGTCGGTTATGCAACTCACGTATAACGGAGTTATCGTAGTATTTTTTATGTGCAACCTAAGCCGATCACATAACGAACTTGTGCTCAAGTCACTTAGCTAGTATTTATGTTTTCTCACATGCACTTACTTCTCTACTTGTATTGTTCTCCAGTTTATATTGCAGCTACTTATTCTGCTCCAGCATGTATTTATTTCATGTGCATCTTGTATACTTTTCTATTGCTCGTCATATACACCTTACCATGTATTTGGAGTTGCTTTCAGAGTTATATACTTCGCTCCAGTCCTGACTGGGCATATTTTTTCTAGAGGATCCTGAGGATTTCTGTCCGACTTTCTACGGGTCGGGTATCGACGGGGGTTGTGACCCCGAGATCGAGGAGGAGTGCGCCGAGGAGACGCCGATAGCGCCCTAGTTAGCTAGGTGGGTTTCCTGGGTTGTTCCCAGTTGTTATTTTAGATGATTGTACTTATTCTTTTGCTGCTGTGAGATGTTGTAGATATTATAGACTTGGACTGTATATTTTTGGATATTGTCTTGCTCTTTGGTTCTGGTTTTCTTTTGCTATCATATCGTGCTTTTACTCTTCCCCTAGATTATTGTGATTGAGTATTCATATATATATTGCGTGGTTGCCCTCCTTTTGGAGAGGATTATTCATATATATATTGCGTGGTTGCCCTCCTTTTGGAGAGGTTATTGACAGATTTTTTGTGAGTTATAGTTAGATTGTTGACCTAGAACGGACCTTTACAACGTTCTAACCGCCGAGTCTGCGGCGTAGGCTGGACGTACCCACGACTCATGCCCGATTTTTTGGGTGCTGGTCGTGACAAAGAGCCTGTTAAGGGTACAAGTGTGACGGAATTGGTCGCACTCATAACTGGACGAAGAGGACTAGATTCTGGGATCTGTCATATTAGAGCACCAATCCGATCAGACATAACCTTGATGTCATGCATATCGAGAAGAATGTGTTTGACAACATAATTAATACTGTAATGGACGTAAAGGGGAAGACGAAAGATAATCCGAAGGCCAGGTTTGACAACATAACCTTGATGCGTCTCCAGACAAGCATCAGATGGAGATTTGGGCCGATATCACAAAATAAGTTAATTAGTTAACATTTTCTTATGCATATATATATATATATATATATATATATATATATATATATATATATATATATATATATATATATATATATATACTTTTTCATGAATATAATTATCTCTGTATATATATCGTCCGTTGATGGTACAGAGACGCCTGGGGCTCTTTTTGAGGTACAATTATGGTGGCCCTTGGATCAACTACTCCGATGCTCCAGATAAGAGAAATGTGTTCTGGTTTAAGCACTTCAAGGTAAAAATATATTTGGTTTTAATATCGATCATTTATTTTATTTATATTACATAACTTACTATATTACTTCTTGTAGGACACATATTTCTACCCACCATACCGGGCCGAGGTGATCGAGGAGATATTTTCTTCCGTCGTCACCAAGCTATCCCGGGATGCGATCAATGTTCAGAAGGACCATGGTCGTTTGGAAAAACCAATCCAATGTTGGATCACGACTGAGAAGTGGACTCAGATGAGAGCTAGATTCGACGATCCCAGGTACAATAAAAAGTCGAAGAAGGCGAAGACGGCCAGGAAGAAGGCAGAAAAGTGATATGGTGGGTCAATTCCAATGACGGAACATATTTGTCGCATGGTAAGTATTTGAACGTATATATATTATTTTAATCAAAGTAGGATAAAATGATTAATTTCAGTAACAATATATCAATTTATAATTAACAGGTCCAGAGGGGTGAAGACGCTAACATGGTGACCGTCTTCCTCGCCACCCATCGGAAGGACGGATAACTCATCGATGATAGAGCCATGCAGACTTACGTAAGTATTAATTTACATTTTTTATTTTAATATAACTTAGAAAATATGCAAATAAATATCCATGTAGTTAGTAATAAGTTGTTTAGACAATAGGGTTATTTACACTAACTATCCATATATTTTTAATTTATAACACCGGGTATCCCTGCTTTTGAACAAATTAGAAAATATGCAAATAAATATTTATGTAGTTAGTAACAAGTATATTTATTGAACGATTTATTTTTTTCTACAATGAGTATCTACGGCTCCGTGAGCAGTTGACGCAATATGCTGCGTCTGCACCTTCCGAGGGATAGGCCGGTACTTCCTCGCACCACCGACCCACCCAGTTCCATCGACTGACGAGCTGTGGCAGACCGCCACTGGTGGTCTTTAGAGGGGTACGTACTTCGGTACGGGATCCTACGATGCCTATGTTGCGACGCAGGGCTCTAGGACCCTCTCTGCCCCTGCGCATACCCTATAGCCTTTCCAGGAGTCGGTGCGAGCCCAGCAGGAGAGAGAGAGAGAGAGAGAGAGAGAGAGAGAGAGAGATGACCATCAGATTACGTCTTTGCGTGACGAGATGATGAGACTGATTTCGCAGCATCCCCAGTCCCAGCCGCAGATGGACGATGCGAGGATCTTAGCACGTTTTGATGCGCTCGAGCAAAACTTTTTGGAGCTCAGGACTATGGCTGAGGTGACACAGCGGGATATTACGGATCTGACATCATCGACACAATGTTCCGTCACTAGGATTATAGATGTCATGGATTCATACAATAATCGCTTATCAGCATTGGAGAGGATACGTCCTTCTGGTTCGCCGGCATCGACACCGACTCCACCAACGATACTGCCTCCTAGTACGACATCGGTGGCGCTTTCACAGGACCAGTTGGACTATATCGTATCTCAGTTGCGCGGCGGTGTTCCTCCTCCTCCTCCTAATCAGCATTAGTCCTAGGTTGGACAGATAGTTATGAGTTTGTGTGAATTTGGCCAATTTTTGGGAATTTGTGTGAAAATGGCCCATTTTTTGGGTCTATTGTATATATATTATTTGTTTGACATGGGAATATTTATTTTAGACTTTTATGTATGTATGAATTTGTATGACATTGGCCAACAGTGACAGTAGATTTAAATTTATCGGTGTTTAATAATTTGTTTATGTGTGACAATCTATTTTTATAAACTATGAATATATTTGTATAAACTGCAGGCTAAATATTGTTATATAAATTATTATATAATAATCTATTTTTTTAAAATCTTTTACAGCAATTTAGCGACGTTTATCGACGTCTAGCGACGTACAAATACATCATAGAGAGGTATCAGAACGTCGCTATCCCTGTTCTAAGACGTCGCAAATATGTCGCTAAAAGTCGCTAATTTGCTGACTTGGCAATCTCTGTCATATCATCAAGACGTAACTAAAATATGTTGCTAAACGTCACTACATTCAAACAGATTAGCAATGTACATGCGTTGCTAAACGTTGCTAACGGAAGAATGTCGGGAACGTTTAGTGACTCAGTAAACATCACTAAGTATAGAAATATTAGCGACATTTTGCGACTAAATTTGTGTCGCTCATATACCGACGTTGCGCAGCAGAACGTCGCTAATTGGTAAAAATTTTACTACGTTCATACGTCACTAAGATACGTCGCTAGTTGCGACGTATAGCGGCGTATTTTCAGTCAGCAACTAGCTAGACCGCGACAATTATAAAACGTCGCTAATAACGTCGCCATTTTATTTCAGCGATTTAATTTTATAATTTAGCGAAATTTTTTAGCGTTGCTAACCCCGCAATTTTTAGTAGTGAACTAATGGTCAACTAGGTTTCCTTGACCTCAAGAAATTTGTTTCAAAAACTATCAATCCTGAAGATTGTATCTGAATAATAAGTAGCCTAGTTTTATTTAGAAATATATTATTTTTATATTTTATGGCTCATTTTGGTATTATTTGAAACTGTAATCTTGGCATCTATTATTTGTGAATTATAGTATTGAGAATTTATATGCTTATCTCTTTAGATTATTAAATCTTTTAGTCATGAGATATCTTTAATGTAAAATTTACGATCTATCACTTCGATAAGATATAATTCCCGCTGTTAGGGGGAGATATGAGGAAGATAAATGCCTTGTTCCATAAGAATATCGTGAGTTATTGTTCTAGAAAAACTTTATGAATTATAGTTCTACAAGAATGTCGTAAAGCATCGATCCAGAAGAACATATTATGGCATAGTTCCACTTTATATTTCTTTGCAAATAAATTATTAGATGCTTACTTAATGAATTTAATAATGCTACATAACTAGCTATACCAACTATAAACATACATTTTAGAATATAAGTAAACATCAAAAGAACCAAATAAAGGCAGCAAATGAATAAGTTCTACATTAAGAATGCGTAAGACCTAAAGGTTCCAAAGATTCAGCTCTCTAGAAGAAGAGAACAAATGATATAACACACCATAAATGCTCTTGAAGAAGCAGCTCCTGAAGAAGCATCTCATGTAGAGAAAAGCTCATGACGGTCCGGAAGATGTCATAAACCAAAGATGTCCAATTTCTCAAAGTATATTGCTCCGGTCGAGGATATACCTCAGATCCCAGAAGAGACTGAAAAAGAGGTACCGGTACCCAATTTTTTTTTGTTTTATACATATTCAAGAGAAATTAGGAATTAAGAAGATTTTGTCATAATTGACATTCTCAATTAAGAATAAAATGGGTGATGAAAATAAATGATAATACTAGACCATGAATAATCCTTCAATATTAAGGATAATGAAAAGGTGTGATACCTCTTACATAACGTGGAGTATTCGGTATTATAATACAAAATCCAAAAAGGAAGAAACCTCGTAGGTTTAAATGAGTGATAAAAAGATCCAAATGTCCTGGTCATAATAACCTAGACGATGAGATATATATTAAAATTCACGAAGGATTTAAATTTCTAGGTATATCCTTGAAGGATTTAAAATTATTGTGCTATCTCTGAAGGATTTGCAAAATGAGTCATATATAAACCAAAACCATCCGGAAGAATGTGATAGACTCATTGAGTATCTGTTTAGGAAAGGATATTATAATAATCCTAAAATATTCAGTCATATTCACGAGAGAATTTTTTTTTCCTAAACGGATTCATTTAAGCGGTCGTCTATGACAATACCTCCTGAAGAGAAGATCTCCCGATGAGATAGTCTCCTGAAGAGACAAAAAATATAAAAAAAAATACAAAAGTATCTCCTGAAGAAGATTGACTGTATCTTCTGAAGAAGATTGAAAGTACCTCCTGAAGAGATAGAAAATATAATAATATCTCCCGACGAGATTTAAAATATCTCCTGAAGAGATAAAGCTCCAGAAGAGGGATCATATAATCTCATGAAGAGATAAATCTTAGAGGAGATATCATCTCCCGAAGAGATTGAAAATGACTCCTAAAGAGATAAATCTCCAGAAGAGGGATCATATAATCTCATGAAGAGATAAATCTTAGAGGAGATATCATCTCCCGAAGAGATTGAAAATGACTCCTGAAGAGATAAATCTCCAGAAGAGATATCATCTCCCGAAGAGATAATCTCTATAGTAAATAAATCTCTAGAAGAGATCTACTATAATCTCCCGAAGAGATAATATTAATCTCCTGGAGAGATAATCTTCCGTAGAGATAAATCTCCAGAAGAGACCTCCCGAAGAGAAGCTAGAATAAATAAATCTCTAGAAGAGATCTACTATAATCTCCCGAAGAGATAATATTAATCTCCTGGAGGGATAATCTCCCGTAGAGATAAATCTGCAAAAGAGATCTCCTGAAGATGTCATGCCCCGATCTCCCGCAGGCTAATCGACCATCCCCGCTAGGCGAGAATCACCGCGTCAGCGCTCCCGCGGGACGATCGTTTCGGCCCATCTGGACGTGATGCCGCACGAGCGTGAGCCACGCCCGTGCAAGGCCATGGTTTATTGGCTGGCGGTAAAAGATCTAAGCCACAGAGTCGCACAGATTGTCCGAGTACAGCAGAATTATAAACGCATAGGCAATTTGGTAACAACTTCACTGAGTCGACAATAGCGAAAGCATTGAATAACACAAGTTGAGAAGAAAAGCAAACTCTTTATTTATATTTGAACAAGTGTTACAAGCGGCGCAAGTCACTCAAGCCTCTCTCTCAGAAATAATAAAAGCGTACCAAGTGGCTATATTTGTGGAATAATGTACATGCGATGTTCAGGCGATGTTCCAATATTATGTCTTGTATATGTGCTTCAGTTCTGGATGCAGTGCTCCAAGGCTTCAGAGTGAACTCCATCCCTTAGCACGCACGAAGGAGGCATCCGCATCGAACGAGGTTCTCCCGCACCCTGCAAACAACCTGGTGGATTATCAGTACATGAATGCACTAGTGGAGAGGCTACTCGCTCGCTCAAAATCTAACACGTAATATAGGTTCTGTGCACCAAGTATTATGTTATCTTTCTAGTTATTTTAGGATCAGTTTCATGGCAATGTTGAATAGCCTAACTCGTGTGGCAGTGTGTCATACGATATAAGGGAAAACACGCGAGACTTACCAATTTACCATTTGTCCTTCCCTATCCAAGGCAAACCAAGTTAATTCGAGCACGGGCAGCATATATAATAAATCAAGGGCATATCATATGCAAACACAAGTGTGCTGTGAGCGAGATTATGTCTCGTGTGCACGAGTATACAGTTATTTTAAGGCATTTATAGAAAATATTGAAGTATTCAATGATGCGCAAGTATCTCATATCCATGATCGTTCAGGTGGTTCTGATCTACTGGAGGCGATGCAATGACTCGCACGCGGGTTGCCGCTAAGCGAGGATGACTTATCTATATAAACAGGAGTCGCTGGCATAGCCATAAAGGACGGGTGTAGTACATGAAAGAAAATGACGTACAACTCAAGGATCATGAGCGCTACAGGTCATTCCTTCCGAAACAGGCGACTAATTTAGTATATAAGCAAGAATGGAGTGAAGGATAGTTTACAGGCGCTACACGCCATTCTGTACGAAACAGACAGACTAAACAGGGTTCCGTCCGGATTGGATCAGCCCCAGTGCCCCGGTGGCCGTCCGCAGGAACAGAGATCTGAGAATCTCACTTGTTAAATAGTTGTCCATGACATGCAAGTCTTGGGTCATTCCATTTTCTAACCTGACATGATAATATATGATTCTTTGTTCTGAACCAAGAATTTGCTCCACGAGCTGTGATTCTATCTTTACTTGACATGATTCTCGTTCAAGGGTAAACTTGATATGATTATCATTCCCGATGTAAACTTGATTCCAGTTCAGTAATTCAACTTGCCTTGATGCATTCTCCTGGTGCGGGGATTATCTTAGCGACCCAACGGTCCCGGATACTTGCAGGTTCAGAACAGAAGGACTATTCGATAGTCTTCTGGCTGACTCAATGCATACACGATACACGATAGTGTTACTTAATTATGGCGTAAGTTTTGTTGCGGCAAGTATTGAGTGAAGCAATATGTACAAACTACACCAAGCAGGCAAGCATGCATTCATATTTAAAACTTAAGCAATTTTGTTGGCTAGGGCCCGAAGGTAAGCCGAGGAGTGAAACCGTAAATGGACTTTCCGAGCGACATGATCTAGAGTCGTGCAGTGTAAACAAGTGAACTGTGCACTATGAAGAACATATACATATCGTTCTGTTCGAGGCATAGCAGGGTCTTGTTGCACAAGGCAAAGGTAGGATGCAAGGGTCTGAATATAAGGAATATTTTATTTCCATGTTCTAACATAAGCAATACAAGTTGGGATCATTCACTTAACTAGATGCGTTGTATTCTTATTAGCATGCAGGGGGTGATTCACCTAGCGACTAGCATGTATCGTTCCATATTTTAGTATGCTGACTAAGCAAAGACAAGTTTACCGTAGCCACCCACCTTAGCGATGATTCACCTCGGTCGAGGGATACTTCGAGCGAGCCTCTGAAAGCCTAAGTCGAACTCCTGAAGGGACAAGTCTGGATATCCTTTGTCTCAAACGAGTATTCTCCCCTTGGCAAAGTGGGTCGGGACATTGCACTTTTGTCGTTTGAATCGGCGGTCCGCTTGAGCTGAACGGGGCGTTACATCATACACCACTCAGAAAAAGTCTCGTCCTCGAGACTTACTAAGTGAAGGTCGTTCTATGGCATTATCAAATCTATCCCAAGCGTAACAATCGGTAACACTAAATCCAATTTTTTTGTTCATAATCTCCTACTCGATCCTTACGCCGTATTGCGCGTCTGCCGAGTCAGTCTCATTTGCGCCTTAGCGCGGAACATATTGCTTAACACGGAGTACATTTCAATCGATCTTGATTAATGATCTAAGGCCGAGGCAAACATTATACAAGTTGTTATACTTGTTCAGGCGGTTATTCACTTGCACTAGCATTGGGATCAGCATATCGTGAGTCTGGATCGTGCACATATTCAAAGTGCACCTCTATCATAAGCACACCAACCAACTTAGCGATAGTAAAGTCTTAGCACTCGAGTTTCACATCTCATTAAGTCTTGGATCGTGTACATATTCAACGCGTCCCTCAAACATATGCATTCAACCAAACTTAGATATAGTAAAATCGGACAAGCTACTTACGAAAATCTCAAGGGTTTGTTTATCAATTACAAGGATACTTCCCATAGAGTTAATCAAATCCATATCATTTTCCATTCCAACTCAATCTCAAGCATTTGTACTACCGTTAAGCACGATCTATTTGGTTTACCAATTAGCGTTCATTCGTTCGGGTCAAACACATCACACGTTATTGTTCCCAAGTCTAACCCTAAGTCTTGTTGCCCCAGTTTTATAGTTTGTTCAAGCAATATGGTAAAGTCGGCAACACAGGTTTATTCACTCGGCATAGGGTTATCTGCCTAATTGCTAGGTCAGCTCACAAGGTCATAGGTACAAGTTCAAGCACTCGAGTCATCGCGCAAGTTCGTCGTACGATGCTCGCCCCAATTCCTAGGGTCAAACCATTGTTCATTTGCACGGGATATTCTACCCAGCTCGTTTCACTCAGATTTCTAAACATATAGCACAGATTTTTCTTATGCTCAATAACATGTTCGTTCGTACGGGGGTTCGAGTCCGTTTAGTAAAATCTACAATATTCCAGATGCAGGACAAGCCTAGTGATTTGTATAGTCTATCTCTTTAAGTATGTTTTGATAGAATCCCTATCCATTCCAAATCTAGTCCACCAAGCCAAGATTCGATTCTAAACCTTAGATTTTAATCCAAGTTGTCCAACCTGATTTGGGTATCCGTTCACAAAACTATCAAGCGTGATTTTATTTCAGATTCTAGGCTTAACCTATCCATCGAAACATTTTTGATCACTTGCATTCCAAATTCGTCTTATCATGTCGAACCAAAAGTCAAGACGATCCATTAGTTGTCACGCTCCGGTCTTCCGCGAGTTCGATTACCCTCGTTGGACGTGAGATCACCATGCCAACGCTCCCGCTGGATAATCGTCCTAATCCGGGCATGACACATATACGGGCATAGAGTTACGCTCGAACAAGACAAGAACGTTTGAATGTTATGGTTTTCTTTGGTATGATTGAGACACCTTATCATTTACTTTACTCCATCCAATTTTATATGTCCATCGAGTCGAGTCCGTTAATGCAGTAATTAAAATTCGTCTAGCAAAATCATCCAACTTCGATGTTACCGTTCGGTAATTTCCATAGTTTACTTCTAGCATTCCTCAAGCAACTATGTTTCAAATATTCAAGCCCAAGTCTATTTTATTTTGATACGTTCCATTCATCGAGTTCGTTTGGAATAATTATCGAACATGTTTCCGTGAGTTCGATCATCCCCGCCGTACGTGAAATTACCACGCCGGCGCTCCCGCAGGATAACCGTTCTCATTGGGACTGATTTCGAGAGAGATCATTTTGAACTTGATTTCAAGATCGTTCTTACGAACTCCAAGCCAAATCCATTATCGTTTATCTCTTTCAAAACATAATATTCATTTTCAGGCTAACTTCTATTCAAGCGATATTGTATTCAAGTTCAATCTATTTTGTTTAAATCCGAAATCGCTTGTACAATCCTCCAAGTTTCCAACAAATTTTCTTAGTGAGTTATCGATTTCCATTCTCGTGAATCTCTATTCGATATAGCCCTATCATTTAGTTCAAGTCATACTCGAATCGTTCATTCCAATTATTGCACGAGACCTATGAATCCGTTTGGATATTTCTAATGATCCATACACCACTCGGAATTTAGTCATCCAATCAAATCCATATTCGATTTGTATCTTCCGATACGAAATAGCGTCCGAGCTATTTCCCAAAAATTCAATCACGGTTCTCTATGTTCGCGTAAGGGATAAATCCGAGAATGTTCTATCGGTTGGCATTCTAAGTCTGACTTGTCTCATTCCTGAACGATATCCCAATTTTATTACAACTAGCTTGCACCAAAGGGTCTTGGTGCGATACTCTACACAACTTAGCCGAAAGGCTGTGTGCAAAGCTAATCGTTCGGGACAATATTCGATTTCGTACTAACCAGTTGGGCAATCACGTAAAGATATTTGAGGTTTGCACATAAGTCGCGTTTCCAGCACAAGTCTAATCCCGAAGGGACTAGTACAGGTTGGCACAAAAGCCTAAGCATCATAATTTCATACAAGCAATCGTATCATTCACATGCACTTTTTAAAAGTATTTAGACTTTTTGTTGGAATATTCTGTTTGGGACATTGAGAAAGGGTATGCACATAACCCACGACGGGCTTTCGAAACTGAGAAAATCGAAACAAAGTCCAAAGGCGTATAAGCCAAGCTCTGATACCAATCTGTCATGCCCCGATCTTCTGCAGGCTAATCGGCCGTCCCTGCTAGGCGAGAATCATCGCGCCAGCGCTCCCTCGGGACGATCACTTTGGCCCATCTGGGCATGATGTCGCACGAGCGTGAGCCGCGCCCGTGTAAGGCCGTGGTTCATGGCTGGCGGTAAGAGGTCTAAGCCACAGAGTCGCACAGATTGTCCAGTGCAGCGGAATTATAAACGCATAGGCAATTTGGTAACAAGTTTACTGAGTCGACAATAACGAAAGCATTAAATAACACAAGTTGAGAAGTAAAGAAAACTCTTTATTTATATTTAAACAAGTGTTACAAGCGGCGTATAGTCGATATTATAAGTCACTCAAGCCTCTCTCTGAAACAATAAAAGCGTACAAGTGGCTATATTTGTGGAATGATGTACATGCGATATTCAGGCAATGTTTTAACATTATGTCTTGTATATGTGCTTCAGTTCCGGACGCAGTGCTCCAAGGCTTCAGAGTGAACTCCACCCCTTAGCACACACGAAGGAGGCATCCGCACCGAACGAGGTTCTCCCGCACCCTGCAAACAACTTGGTGGATTATCAATACATGAATGCACTGGTGGAGAGGCTACTCATCCGTTCGACAAATCCAACACGTAATATAGGTTTCGTGCACCAACTATTATGTTGTCTTTCTAGTTTTCTTAGGATCAGTTTCATGGCAATGTTGAATAGCCTAACTCGTGTGATAGTGCGTCGTGCGATATAAGGGAAAATACGACAAGACTTACCAACTTACCATTTGTCATTCCCTGTCCAAGGCAAACCAAGTTAATTCGAGCACGAGTAGCATATATAATAAATTAAGGGCATATCATATGCAAACTCAAGTGTGCTGTGAGCGAAATTATGTTTCGTATGCACGAGTATACAGTTATTTCAAGGTGTTTACAGAAGATATTGAAGTGTTCAATGATGCGCAAGTATCTCATATCCATGATCATTCAGGTGGTTCCGATCTACTGGATGTGAAACAATAACTCGCACGCGGGTTGTCGCTAAGCGATGATGACTTATCTATATGAATAGGAGTCGCTGGCATAGCCATAAAGGACGGGTGTAGTACATGAAAGAAAATAAAGTGCAACTCAAGGATCAGGAGCGCTACAGGTCATTCCTTCCGAAACAGGCGACTACTTTAGTCTATGAGCAAGAATGGCGTGAAGGATAGTTCACAGGCGCTACACGCCATTCTGCCCGAAACAGGCAGACTAAACAAGGTTCTGTCCGGATCGGATCAGCCCAGTGCCCCGGTGGCCGTCTGCAGGAACAGAGATCCGAGAATATCACTTATTAACAAGTTGTTCGCGACATGCAAGTCTTGGGTCATTCCATTTTCCAACCTGACATGATAATCTATGATTCTTTGTTCTGAACCGAGAATTTGCTCCACGAGCTGTGATTCTTTCTTTACTTGACAGGATTCTCGTTCAGGAGTAAACTTGATATGATTATCATTCCCGATGTAAACTTGATTCCAGTTCAGTAATTCAAATTGCCTTGATGCATTCCTCTGGTACGGGGACTGCCTTAGCGACCCAACGGTAATGGATACTTGCAGGTTCAGATTGTTCAGAAGGACTATTCGATAGTCTTCTGGCTGACTCAATGCATGCACGATACACGATAGTGTTACTTGATTGTGGCATAAGTTTCGTTGTGGCAAGTATTGAATGAGGCAATGTGTACAAACTACACTAAGTAGGCAAGAATGCATTCATATTTAAAACTTAAGCAATTTCGTTGGCTTGGGCCCGAAGGTAAGCCGAGGAGTGAAACTGTAAAGGAACTTTCCGGGCGATATGATCTAGAGTCGTGCAGTGTAAACAAGTGAACAGTGCACTATGAAGAACATATACATATCGTTCTGTTCGAGGCATAGCGGGGTCTTGTTGCACAATGCAAAGGTAGCATGCAAGGGTCTGAATATAAGCAATGTTTTATTTCCATGTTCTAACATAAGCAATACAAGTTGGAATTATTCCCTTAGCTAGGTGCGTTGTATTCTTATTAGCATGCATGGGGTGATTCACCTAGCGACTAGCATGTATCGTTCCATATTTTAGTGTGCTGGCTAAGCAAAGACAAGTTCACCGTAGCCACCCACCTTAGTGATGATTCGCCTCGGTCGAGGGATACTTCGAGCGAGTCTCTGAAAGCCTAAGTCGAACTCCTGAAGGGACAAGTCTGGATATCCTTTGTCTCAAACGAGTATTCTCGCCTGAGCAAAGTGGGTCGGGATATTACACTTTTGTCGTTTGAATCGGCGGTCCACTTGAGCAGAACGAGGTGTTACAGAAGAGAAGATCTCCTGAAGAGATTCAAAATGAGTCGTTATCATTGCTCAGTATACCTATAATGGCCAGGTCAATAAGATCCACTATGATCGAAAGAATAAAAGAATATGTTATGGGTCCTGACGCACCATATTTAAGAATTTAAATATAAATTCTTTATTAACATTCACTTAGCATAATATCTTTATGTGAACATGTCGATATGCACCTACACATAAACACTAGAATGACACAGAATTTATTCTTGATTTAATTCATATGATATTTTGATCTTATAAGATATGCAGATGCATGGTATCTATCTGATCCACATTAAGGGAATATCATAACCAAGGTATATTTTATAAACAGTGTGCAGATATTTCGGAGATAAATAAAACAAATCACTGCAGCAACCTCATCAAATTATCCTTGCTCTTAATGAAGCAAACAGAAAATATGCATGACTATAGTTTTAAGAGTTCAACAATCAGGGGGAGTTGCAAGTTTCCAGAAATAACATATAAATTCTACACATCTTTATGAGGATATGAGAATTAAAAATATGAATGTATAGGCAAATTGGGGCGAGATGTAACATTCAAATGTATTGGGGGTTGAATTTTAATTTACAGTGATGTAAGAACTATATATAATTTTTATAATTTTGAGGGGGGGCATCCTAAAGTTGCTAATGAAGACATCTCGAAGTATGTCTTTGCGCATTGTACTCTTTTTCTTCGATGAGATTTTTTTTCACTGAATTTTTCTTTCGAAAGATTTTTAACGAGGCAATGTAAGTCGTACCCACTTGAATTCCTGAAGAATAATATTATTATTCCTGAAGAATATTATTGTACTCTTTTCTTTTCTATAGATTTTTTTTTTCAAAGATGGGTTTTTCCCTAAAAATATTTTAATGAGGCAATAATAAAAGTGGACATCCAAGGAAAAGTGTTGTGATTTGGGATAGAACCAAGTGTGGATGCCCTTATCCCTAGTTATCCCTATCTACAACCACCTTTATATATTCCCTCTCTCTATATATTATCAATGAGAAAATCCTCGATGATTGATTCAGCTACAATTTTTCTCTTTTTCTTCCACTTTTACTACAAGAAGTAAATTGTTATGTAGTAATCTGACTCCAGATTATTTCAGATTATGATGATATAAATCACATAACAAGGTGTGATCCTATGCAAGCCTGACATAAATCACACAACAAAAATATGCTCAAGCTACACAGCCATGAATAATTAAAGCAAATTTGAATATATATATATATATATATCCCATGTGCACTAGTACACTCCATTCCTATTGGTCCATATGTGCATTGGCTCATGTAGGAATATGAGCCTATGGCTCATATCCATTTTTTCATATATATATATATATATATATATATATATATATATATATATATTTATATATATATTGGTCCACATGTGCATGGCTCATATAGGAATATGAGCCTATGGCTCATATCCATTTTTTCATATATATATATATATATTGGTCCACATGTGCATGGCTCATATAGGAATATGAGCCTATGCCTCATATTCCGTTTACCCATATATATATATATATATATATATATATATATATATATATATATATATATATATATATGTGTGTGTGTGTGTGTGTGTGTGTGTGTGTTTTAAAAATCGGACCGGAGATCGACCCGGTCAGGATACTGGGTTGGGTTAAACCGGTTCAACCAGTGGGTTAATCCGGGTTGAACCAGTTATATAGGTTTACAATCTTATTTGAATATATTACATAGTATACAACTACATATATACTACTTATGCTAAAATTAGTCAAGAAGCAAACATATAAACTTTTATTATATGTAAAGTCGACATAAAAAAAATTAAAATTAACCAAACATATATTGTCATAAAACATCCTTATAGAACTACAAAATGTAAAAAATAGTTTAACCTACTTGTCAAGTCTTAAAATTAAAAAGTACGAATAAAAATTATTAAGTCATAGTACAATTGATGAGTAACTTATAGATCGAAATTTAAACATACAGAGAAATGGTGGGAATTAAATTTGTTTCTCATAAACTTGTTCATCAAATTCACTCCAATCCACATGAATGTCGTCAACCTCACCTGTATGAGACATAGTTTATGTTAGCAAAAGTATAATAAAATCATGATCAGTGATACATTATTATTTTTAACTTAATATTATCTCATGTCATTATTTTTAACTTAATATTATTTTGATGAGTTGCTGCGATTGATTCTTTAGTTATTGTTTTTATTTTAGTTGTTATTTGTTAAAGAGAAAATTAAACATGAAGATCAAAAGATGAAAAGTTTTGATAAACAAATTACATAAAAAAAACCTTTCAAATTTGAGTGAAAAAAAATTGAAAATTGAATGTGAGATAGAATCAAATGGAAGATTAATGGCATCACTTCTGCACGCACGCATGCATGTTAGAAGTGAATGTGAGATAATGGCATGCTGCTACTTCTCCATGCAAGCATGACACTTTAGGAGAAATTATTCAGACTGCAAGCTTGAATATAGGGGGATGCGAGGTACACTGCACATTATTGTCACTTGCTTGCATGCATGCAAGCTTCTTGAAAATTGATATTTTTAATTAGCTTTTAATCCCAAAAGAAAAATTGAAATTTGAAAAGTCTAGGTCAACCGGTTTAAAACCAAGCTGGGTCAGACAGTTCAGTGGTTTAACCGGTCAGGTCGACCAGGTTGCACAAAAGAAGTCGATTTTTTTAGAAAAACAGTGGGTCGTTATTAAACCAGTACGAAAAAATTACCGGCTCACGGGATAACCGCCAATCACCAATCACCAACTCACCACTTAATTCCCACAAAGAGAGAAAATTAAATGGCGTCCGGGAGGCTCGAACCCGTGGAGGAATTAAGTGGCTGGCAGGTTCAAACTCACAACCTTCTAGATAATATGCATTGGTCTTAACCACTAGACAAGACGTCATATATATATATATATATATATATATATATATATATATATATAACGAATCCAAGATTTGTAGTCATGAAGTAATAGCTTAATCACGAACTTCTAAAATCATCTCTACCAAGAACATCTAGCTAGGATGGCATGGCTGATCTTCTTCTAATAGTTGCACCAAGTTTATGTCACTGATTTTTTTTATCTATACTAATACATGATTATTTAGTTAATCTCTCGTATAATATTAAAAAAATATGTTTAGATTTTCATATTGCTTGGTCAAAAATAGAAAATTAAACACAATTTTGAATATTATATTAGTTTCTAATACTTAACGAAAATAGGTGATACTTGTAAGCTTGAGTTATTTAGTTTTACTCGAAGTGGGTTATATGACTTTGAGTTATTTTTTTTCTTACCTCACCAATCCACAATTATACTTGTTAGACTGTTTGTTGGTTCTGTAAAATAATTTTAGGGTTTGGATCTGTATTATTTTTTTGTAGGGTTTCTCGTTGATAAGTAAGGGGCTCCTCTTCTGGGAACCAAGGGAAACCTGAACCCGACCGGACAACACTTCGGGTCTCGTAACTGAACCCGACCCGAATAGTTTGGGGTCCAGTGAACCCCGTCACTTTTTATTTCAGTCCCCAATCTTCATTTCACCACTGACGAGAGAGAGAGAGAGAGAGAGAGAAATTAGGGTTTGTTCGTCGCCTGCAGCTGTTTTCATCAATTTCCAAGTAATTTCTATAATTTCCTCCCCTATCCTATGAAAATTTTGAAGTCGATTATTTTGCAAAAAAAAAGAAAAGAAAAAAATTTGGTTCAACTCGAAGGAGGACTTGCACTTAATTTTTGGGTACTCGGAAGGGCTCTAGATTTAGTCGGGAATAGAATAGTTCTGATTACGTAGTTTGGAAAACGGACACGAAAAGATACGGACACGAATACTACACTGTTTTTTTTTTTTAGTCGGTGGTTCCTGGCGGTTGCTGCTTCCGACGCTGTAATACAACTCTGAAGTTGTGAGTTTTGAGGGAAAATTTGATGTAGCTGTGAAATTTATGTTTGGTTATACAAAATGATGACCGATGACCAAAATTTTACTTATATACTTCTCTTGTGTGATCAAGATTACTAGTTTTGTAGTCCTAGTTCATTTGTGAAGAGTTTTCAAATTTCAGTGCGTAAAAAAGTTGAAGACAATTACTAGTAGAATGATGATGTAGTTTATTGGAACTACTAGTTGCATAAACTTTATATGGGAACAGTGGCGTAGCCAGAATTTCTATCTAGGGGGTGCGTTGTTTACTATTAATTAATTAATTAATTAAAATAAACACATTTATAATCCAAAAATATCATATATTAATATCAAATGTCATAAATATATTTATAATTCCAAAAATATCATATTTAATACTAATATCAAAAGCTATTACAGTCACTAAATAATCTTTTTTTATTTTTTTACTGATTTTAAATGATGGTCGATTTTCCTGTTTCTTGGAGTTTCAAGATGCTAACAGGAATTTGGTAAAATAAAATAATAGTTATACTAATTTGATTAGAGTTGGGTGTCATAATCATATTGGATAAGTTCAGATACACACAGACAGACAACCCAACTCAGCTTAAATTTGACTGACTAAAAGTTAAGGTGGAATGATATATCACCATGTATGGACACCAGACTGTTCAGATTAAACTACAGAAATGCTAGTGCTAATTATTTAATTTAATACACATATTGGGCATTATTTTCTGTTTAACACTAAAATTATGTACTTCAACATATCAACCTCAACTGATATCAAAGTTTGTTTAAATTATTTTGAAAAAAAAATTATTTGGAAGGTACTACTGGCTGCCAAGAAATCTACTACTCACTGATGGCACCACTTTCTACCGAGATTTACTTGTTTGTGTGTGAAGCCAGAGCTAAGCCGAAAATTGTGTGAGGCTGAATTTTTCTTGGGCAAATCATTAGATGCCTTTCATTGAGGTCAACACGTGGGAAGACATGTAAATATGACCACAATTAACCAGAAGAAAGGTTCCATGATATATATTGAGGATGGGGTCCGTTATTGTTGGTGACTGGCAAAGTTTCTGCAACAATTCCGAACGTTGGACTGGTCAATGTGTTGCTCAACAATTCAAAACCCCGGGGCGCAGCCGCGGTCCCTCGGGACCAGGTGACTACGCCCCTGTATGGGAACAATGTATTACCGAGGTCTCGAGCATGATATTCTATACGACAATATCGAAAAGTGGGAGAATATTTGACTTTCATATCTAGTACACTACCTAGGACTCGTCTACTTATAGTCTAATTACCCGAAGGGTCAGATGATTTATCAGTAGCCATCGGGATCACAATTCATCCATCATTGAGTTCCTCTCGATAGAGGTGAGCGTTTGGTTTATTCGGTTTCAACTAAACCGAAATAGTCAAAACCGAATAATCGAAATTCTAAATATCCTAAACCGAAACTAGTCATAATTGATACCGAACCAAGCCGAATAATCAATTCGGTTTATTCGGTTGGGCTATTTATATTGTTTAATCGGCCGTGCCCAAAATTGGGATCGTGGTTAAATTATATTAAAAAATTATAATTTTTTACACACATTTGTTGTATTTCAAAGTTGTGCCCAAAGTTGGAATAGTTGTTAAATTATCAAAGTTGGGCTTCAAAACACATACATAGAATATTTTTTTAATATACACAATAATATACACATGTTTAATCATAAAATATGCATAGAATTGATGGTATTTATATAATTGCATAAATCTTATTCGGTTTTGGAACAAAACTGAAATCCAAAACCGAAATTGAATAAGAAATTTTAGTATTTTCAAAACCGAAACCGAGCCGAATTTTTTTCAAACCTAACCGAATCTCTTTTTCGGTTCGGTTCAGTTTTCAGTCCAAAACCGAATAATGTTCACCCCTACCTCTTGATAACTGGATGATTGTGATGATCTTTTGGATGAATCGTGAAGCAGTGACGAGAGACTAAATTTGGTTATTATGGAGGGTTTGATCTTTTGTCATTTCTGGAAGTTAAATTTGGAAGTGTAATTAGTTTATCTCATAGAACTTCTATTTATTTATTTATTTATTTATTTATAGTAGTTGTTTAACAGATCTGGTAGTTTACTATAGCAGTTTTAGTAATACTCATAATATTTTCTTCAGTTTAAATTGTATTGAAACAATCAGCTGTTGACTACTAATCTACTGTCCTACATGACAACTTTGGGTTGTGACTGGGCTATTATCTTCTTTTACTGTCATTTTTTGATGTAAATATATCTACTTCTCACTCTAATCCATGTGGGTATTTGAAGGGTTATCACTGATATGGGACTTCAATGTGAAGTCTGCAAAGAAGCACAACATAAGTACAAGTGTCCCTCTTGCTTCGTTCCATAGTAAGTTTGCAGTTGATTCTTTCTTTTTGGCAGCAATGGTGAACTTTCTATGTGGAATGTTTTGGAATTTGCCATCATAATTCTAGGACACTGGAAAAAATATTTTATTTATGTTTGTTATAGAACAATGGGGCTTAGATTTGTTTGATCTGTAATCACGATAAAACCATGAAACTTGAAGGTGTAGAAAGGAACGTTCAACGTGTTTCATGTGAGGTGGAGGTCATGAGATGGAAAACATGAATATCCATACATTAAAATTATTAATATATTCATAACTAATAATAGAAAGTAATATAATAAATTAGTTAAATATGATCGTAAATTAGCAATTGATAAACCTTAATATTGTGCTACGCAGAAAAGGTGAATAATCAGTCATATATTGGACTAGAGGGCAGTAGGCAGGGGGGGACATTGGTTGATTCATGTCATATCTCTATGTTGTGTTTGCATGTTCACATTGTTTTTGTGCATGTAGAGGCCAAGAAGAGCATTTACATGTTCCTAACTAATTGTACCATCATGTTTTAACAAGCCTTTATGTAGGTTTAGGATCCCATTGGAGCCCTTGATGTTAGTGATAGATGAGACCACCAAAGAGTCAGAACTACATAGGTAACTGGCAGACACCATCCTTGTACCATATGATAGACCATGTACGTCTGCATGAAGTCATCCTGAAATGACTTATGACTGCGATTTTTGCATGGGAGAAAGTTTGTGTACATAATTCAAATATGAGCACATTTAGATGGTACCTAGTAGAAAAGGATAAACTAGTCTTCTAGATTTTTGAGAAACATGGTACTAATTCCATTAGAAGTGAAATATAGATCGAACAACACTGTTGCATAGGATAAATCAAAAATATATTTGAAACAGGTGAAGAAATTTTTGATACTAGTAGTCATGATTTTGCAGAAATTTAATAATTTCATTACATAAAAAGTTAAGTTGTATAATTGATTATTTCACATAGTTGGCGAAGGACATCCAAGTGGAGGATACCATGGAATAAGCAAGAGTACAGTTTTTTGTGTAATTCTCTGGCATATGAAGAGAACAATAATATTTATTGGCAATGTTCTAAAAAGCGCTAGGCGGACTCAGTGCGCCGGAGGTCCGCCTAGCGCCTAGGCGGCCGATTATATATATATATATATATATATATATATATATATATATATATATATTTCAAAAAAAAAAAAATTAAAAAAATCAAAAAACTGGCCGCCTAGGCGCCTACGTAGGGCCGAACAGGCCGCACATGCCCGCCTAGGCCCGCCGAACATGGAGTGTTCGGTGCGGTGGGCTGGCGCCTAGCGCTACGCCTAACCCGATTTTTAGAACACTGTTTACTGGACCTTCTTGATCACCAAGTACTTAACCGAGTTACCGAGAGGGGGGATATTTTCTAAATGTAGATTTGGAGATGAGAGCAGTATTAGACCTATCTTTTCATACATTCTTCGTACTGAAACTCTGTTTGATGAATGATATGTATTATCTGGTTGTTAAGGCAATTACTCAAGAAAAGAATAAAAAGTGAAAGGCAGTGAGTGCTCATTAGAAGAATCTACTCACTTGCAAGAAAGCAATATAATTTGAGATACATGGAGAGAAAATCTTTTTGTAAAGCAAAATTTTGCATAGAGAAACAATAGGCTTCAAATTATCCGCCCCAAACCAACATCAATCATAATTGTAATGCCAAAGTAAGTAAAGTGGTAGGTTTGCCATGTGAATTATAATCTAGCTGAATTTAGGATGTTTGATAGGACAATCGATAATTTCTTTTCTATGCCATCAATTTAAAGACATTGCTTTCTCAATTTATGCTTTAGACTAATGTTTGCATGGACCTTGATGCGCTTAATTTTTGGTCTAAAAACTGCTTCAAACATGACAAAAAGCTTTGTTGTTTGTCCGGTTTCATGCTAAAAAACTAACCCTTTATTCTAGATAATTAATTCGTTTTTCTGATATAATGCTAGTTGCAATTCTCATCTTTCTTCACTTTTAGATGGAAAATGATAGTACCTTCATCGAATGGGTTCTGGAGTACTTTTCAAGCCTAATCGTTTAGTTGTTTGATATGCCCTTAATTGTACTGTTCTAACTTGTTGATATATGTGCTCTTATATGTGCAGTTGTTCAGTGGTATGCTTTAAGAAGCATAAAGGTACCATCCTTTTCAAATTACCCTTTTATGTTTTGATACCTTGTTCTTTTATAAAATTCAGTGCTCATGGAGCGTTCAAGATGTTTTTGTGGAAACTTTGATTACATAGCAAAAGCATTTGGAAGGTTGAGCACTAGTGCTCTTTATAAAAGGACAGGTGTACTTGACACTGGATAATTTTTAAAAATATTTTGTACTGCAATAAGGAACTGTGCTACTTAACAGAGCTGAATGAAAGAAAATGATTCAAACAACCGGCCTCAAAAATTTGGGATAAACGACTTTTGTATAATATAATTTAAGAATCTTTCATTGTTGTTACTTTTGCTAATTTGTGTTCTATTTAAGCAAATTGAACCTTGTTAAGGAAATTATGTACGTGTAGAATCCCCTATAATTGGCGTGATAATATTGTCTGTGGGTATACCTGTATATTGTATGTATTATCAGCTCCTCAAGAGTTGAAGTCTGGTAGAAGGTTTCAATTAGCTTGTTTTCTCGCGGAGAATACAAGAGATGCATGGGGATAAGCAGTGGCATAGATTTGTAAAGGCATTTTCACATGACAGGGTAAAAGGCTTGTTTTTTTTATGTATGTGTGTTTACATAAAAGAGATGAATATCTGTTTTCATAAAATGGCCTGCTATGGAATTGTACCATCAAAAGGCATCCTGTTAGTTCATAAAGGCATTTTCACACGTGTGGTGTAAAAATCTTTTAGCGTATTTATGGGTTAAAACACTCGGACTACATATGCTCTGCTAACAAAGAAGGACAAAGTTGTTAACCCTTGCCGTCAATTTACTGCCTTCATGAAATAACCTGGCATGTGAATCTAAAACACATCCACACTCATATTTATAATTCAGAAACATGAGAGAGTCCAAAGTTTCTAAGAGGTAATATTCTCCAACCAGTGAAATTTGTGGATCTAAGGACTGGGAAGGAAGGGGATTTTATTATTACTTTTGAGTTTGAGTATCGAACATTACTAACCTACACATTCTTCAAGCACCAGTTTGTTCGCCAGATCTATATGTTGTTATGAAAGAAGGCTTCTATTATATTACTTCTCCTGTCAACATCCTCAATTGCCTCATTTAATTAGTATTCATAGAAAGGCTTTCGTGCTGGGATTGTCATTCCTTTACTCTTTGGCGTAATATATCAGCGATGAATGCAATTTTCTATAGCAAATTATATCATCTTAGCTCTTCATCTAGACTCCTTATAGTCTACTAGTAACGTGCATTGCACGCACGTAAAAATTTTGTTGAAAAATAATTTAAATTAGAATTTGTTATAGATAACGGTGTCCCGTGAGATCGAACCCATCCAGCCAGAGAGAATGCCTCCCACCTTACCCACATGAGTTAGATATGTTTGGGTTTAGTTAGATAATATTAGGTAGTTAAATAATTAGTTAGAATTTATTTATTTTAAAAAAATTTAATTACGTGAGGATGTACATATGGCTTAAACGGCTTTTGAGACATTTTCACGCCTCTTTATAAAGAGTAGAGATGTGAACTTGGAGGGTGCTCCTTAGTTGCCTGATTTAAACTACAATCCAAAAGGGAGATTTACTTACTTGCCAACTGACCACCTAGATTTTGTGGCATGACCCTCTCATGCTCATAGATACCTTGCTAGAAATTTGGAACAAACATAGAGGGTTGACTTCAGCTCGACAACCGGTCTTAAAACTTTCTTGTATGGAGCTTTCTTATGCCTCCATAGCCGGCCCCATTCTGATGGGAGGTTGCTTGGATGATGATGATGAGGAGGAGGAGGAGGAAGGCTTTCATGTGGTGTATACTCTGGATCTGATATACAAAACAAGGACTCTGTTCCTATTATCTGAAAGCTGTGAACTAAATATCTTATTATATAGCTTGGAATAACTACTTTCTGGATTTTTACTAATAATCTTAGATTTGATGTTCTTCATTTGATTGATGCAGAAATTCCTTGCAAAAAGTCTTCGCCTCCTGTGGAAGAATTAAGTACGAATGTTGTGCCTGATAAGTCGATCATTTCTGAAGACAAAGCTCAAGGATCCCCAGGTTGGCCAGAGACAAACTGTAACCTTAATAATTATCCTTTTTATCTGTGCATTTTGTTCTTGATTCTAAATTATTACTATTCATTTATTTATTTTTCTTCTCTTCTTTTGTAGGTATGTAGATGTGTTGTTGTTAAGCAACCATCTATGCTAAAATTGTAACATTTTGTTCTCTCTTGTTTTCTAGGTTAGTTATTTTCTTTGTACCACGGACAAGAATATGACACCACACGAAATGGATGCGGCACCATTTTTAGTGTCAGTGTCTATGCTGTGTCCAATATGTGTCCAACAAGAAAAATATTGACACAAACACGGCAAACATTGTGGAGTGTACGTGCTTGCTGAATTATTCTAGAATATTAATAATATAAGTTATCTTAAAAGCTCTAAACTTTATATGTTACTTCCACATGCTTGTAGATGAATTTACTATATGTGTTATCAACATAACATGGTCCCCACCTTATGCAGCAACTACAATGCGTCCTGAAAAATCATTGCAAGTAGATGACCCCAGTTGTGTTCTTAGCAACAAACAACTGTTGAACATAGGTACTTTCTTTGCCCTTAAAGTGACGAATGTTACAACTATGCTAGTGTATTGCCAAATATGTGTGCAGGGTGTGCTCGGGACTGATGCAGTGATAGTATCTGCATTGGCATATAAATCTGTGTTTCTATAGCAAAATAGCATTTTTATTTAACTCTCACTTCAGAGGGCTTGTCTTATTTGTATTCTAGTATGACTGCTCCCTTTTAAGTTTGGGTTTTAAGTTTCATACATATGGCAATGTAACATTTCAATTGTTAATTTTTTGGTCATTTGTTTATTACGTTACATTGTTTTGTTTAGTCTGATCTTGTCCATGTGCCTCATTACTTACTAACATAGCATTTCCCTTTATGCTTTCCTGCAAGCAGTAGAGTCAAATGAGATTCGAGGGTTCTTGGAGGATGGAGAGCTGAGGGAAATGGTCCAAATGATTGACAGCTCCAAAGAACCAGATATTGTAATTCTCAACAATTAAAAATCAAAGAAGCTTTTAACCTTTCTTCCTTCCCAATTCTTGTGGGTCAATCTTCTAAAACCATTGCTCTCTTTGTTTTCAGGAATTGGATTTAGTCATGAGAGGGGAAGCGTTTAGCAAATTCTCAGATAAGGTACACACTTTTACTATTTCTAACTGAATCCACATTTCAGAAGTTTTGATAGCTTGGTATAGTTTAACATCCGCAGGACTTGTTATTTCCTTATGCAGATTCTATCCATTCTCAATCCACAGGAGCGAGCTCTCTAGTTGATGAAGTAGGTATATTGAGTTGTTCCGAAGTATACTTTTTTATATACTATAGCTACTAAAGCTTGATCACTCCCATTTAGGGTTTAAACTTTTAGGGTGCTGTGTTACCAGTGGCATCTTTGCTAGTGCAAGTTGCTGCCCTGCTCTAATTTTTGGCTCCTATCTTTGTCTTGTCCGAATATTGAAAGAGAGGGGTTTGTCCATGCTTTTCATCTCAGGAGATACTTTGCATGTAACATTGCTGCTGCTGATTACGTAAAGGTAATGACAGGTTCAGATTTGTATACAGTTTGAAGCTGCAGTTTTTATCTGATACTTCTGTTATTGATGTTGTCTCTCATCTGGGACCGAGACTGATGCAGCAGTAGGTACGGGAGTAACAATTGTATGGATTTGGAACACGTTCATTGATGAAAGAACTTTGGTGGGGGTGATGATAATAATGAGTTGCAAAAATTACTTGACAGTCTTGTGAACCAAAATGTATGGTCTGGGTGCCTTGTTGTTTGGTCATTTTTATGTACTATGTTCTGCTACATTTATAATCACCTGCTGTAAAAAGAACAGAGATCATTTTATGGATCAAGCCATTAACCATGATAGAAGTTCCATAAATGGACCATGATAACAACACATTAGAATTATTGGAAAAGACAAATCTGCAACTTGGACATGGAAAAAAATATGCAAACAACAAACTTTAGTCCTATGTTATTGGTACTCTATAAGCCTACTTCTCATAGTGACATTAGATATATTCTAGAAGAAGTCCACTTATTCTCATAGTGACATTAGATTTCATCTAGAAGAAGTCCACTTAGTTGAAAGTATTAATTGTTAAGGCTATAATTGGGTGTTGGTCTTTCATGTTAAGTACAAAAGTAAGTGCCTCTGCTGCACCCTCCTTGCCGTTGACATTGTTTAAAATATAATGGATTCAGCATTCTTCACTGCAGGCATAATTATACCACAATTATTACATATAAGTGTAACATGAACTGATGTTATGAAATAACCAAATAATGGCAAGTGAAAGTCTAGATGTGTCATGGTTCTCAAATACTTAAAAGCATGAAATTGCTGTCATTTTTTCTTTCTACTGAGAAAAATTGAGAATTTAAAGAAATCAAATATAACTTCTAGAAAAGTTGAAGAGTATATGCTCATCCTTCCTACAGGTCTTAAGCTGGACAAAGAGATGATAGGTTTCCTTCCATACAGGTTTTAAGCTGGACAAAGAGATGATAGGTTATGTCTCAGTGACATGCTCTTAAAGGGTAGTAAAAACATAACATAATAGATGGTTCCTCTTTCATGTGAATGTCAGATATGCTCAAGTTCTTCAACATAAGAAAATTGTAACCATGATTAAATTAGCATTCAGAGCAGTAGACTAGCGGAGTACAGCATAAATATCTTGGAATTATAAGAAGATAATGAATGTGCATGGAAACAATGAGAACCAAATCATATATGCGGGAATTTATTCATAACCCAATTCTATTCTCATATGATTTCATTCTCATTGGTTCCAATCAAATTATTCTTCTTATTATTATAATTCGTAGATGATCGCCAATTGAGAATACTTCCAAGGTATGCGCAGCCACTCATCCGCAAAGTTCATCGTCCCCATTTACATGTTAAGGTAACTTGCTCAAAATTTGCTTTATCGTTATCGTAAGACTATATCAGCTGCTTTACAAATTTGATGAAAATTATTTGTGCACACCTTCAGGGAAACCTATAAACACAACAATAGTATTTAATAGCCTTCACATAAGAAAACTGCAGTTAACCCACAGACCCCTCCAGCTTCAAGTTCATGAGTGCATTCACCTCCTCGGCAAACTCTAGCGGAAGCTTCTCAAAGACGTCCCTGCAGAACCCGCCGATCATAGCTGCAACAGCTTTCTCGTGGTCTATTCCCCTCTGCTGGAAGTAGAAAAGCTGATCCTCTCCAATCTTAGACGTGCTCGCCTCGTGCTCTACACGAGCTGTTTCGTTCTTGACCTGCTCAGCATGTGAAGCATAATTATGATCAGTAACACTATCATGGGCATTCAAATTTCCAAACACACGAATGCACTGGAAGTCTGGAACACAAAAGACAATTCCCAGAAATACGATAATCTAATTGAAGCATGGAGATGCACTGAAACAGAAAAGGCAACATATAACTAGCAAATACATTCTTGTGAAGGTTTTTAACATTGCCGCCATAAATTTGGTCAATGGTCAATATAGAAAAATACTAAATTTTGTCCCACAAAAATCAGGCTAATTTTACAAATTTATTTCTAATATGTTTGACAGTTTAACAACACATGCTGGATCATAGTGATTACTTAATAATATTGTGGAATGATTTTTTTTTTAGATAAGGCTAGTCATTAATGACCGTCCTTCTCCTCGACTACTAGTTCCAAGACCTCTCCCATTTAATTATTGTCCGGACATGGATTCAAATCCACGCCCACTTCTCCCCTCCCTTACTAGTGTTACCACTAAACCACCCATTGGTTGTAATATTGTGGAATGCTACATGTAACGACCCGCTCCGCGTCAATGCAGAGAGCCGATTCAACGGCACGAATGCGACGACCTGCTCCACCTAGCTCAGCGAGATGACTCGCTTGAGGCAAAGGAATTCAGACGTGGCCCTTTAGGAGTTCATACTTAGACTTTCAAAGGCACGCTTGGAGTCTCGCTCGGCCGATGTGGTTCATCGCTAAGGTGGGTGGCTACGATGAACATGTCTTTGCTTAGCCTGAACATATAAAAATACGGACGATACATGCTAGTCGCTAGGCGAATCATCGATGCATGCTAATAAAGTAGTGAACCAACCTAGCTAAGGAAATAATCCCGCTCGTTATCATTTGTATATAAAATGGAAGTAAGTCGGCTGAACGAATTGCACGAATCGCTTTATAGTTAGAACTGTTTGAATAGCTTTCCTTATGTTATTCATCTTATATGCAATGCTTGTCAAATAGATAATGCCACGATATGGAAGCACGACACAGATCATGGTTCACTCACCTGAGGCAGGAAGACTATCAAAATAGTCGTTCCGAGCCAAGTAATGGAAAACATCGAAAGGCTTCGGAACCGTAAGGTCGTCAAGACAACTCCCGAACCAGAAGCTGCATAACGTAATAAGTCATCAGCTCGTGGAGCCGTAATGAATCATCAGCTCGTGGAGCCGTAATGAATCATCTCGTGGAGCCCGTATGTAAAGAATGAGAAAGTAAATAAGAGACTTGCATGGTCATGGACAACTTGTGCACAAGGTTTATGTTCTTTTGGTTCCTGCGAATGGTGCACCGGGGCATTGGGACAGTATCGTCCATGGCGGAACCCGGGACAGTCAACTAGCAGCATCAGTACGGGGGAGGCAGGGGCTTGCAGTGGGACTCGACACTTATCCAGCGCTGCAAGGGTCGCCATCCGCCTAGCTAGCGCGGAGGTGGCAGGGTCTTGTAGCGGGGGCTAGCTACCCAACGCTGCAAGGGGCGTCGTCTGCCCAAGCTATCATATCTAAATGGCTAGTGGTGCCAGTGACCAATTCATATAGATTAAATCCGCTCGATCTGCGGCAATCCGCGTGCGAGTTATTGCATTGAAATAAATAATCTCGGCCTAGCGCCGCTTGTAATATTATTTTATTATCAATAAAAGAGCTTGTTTTTGTATCATATTTGTGTTTATACAATGCTTTCGCTATAGCGACTTTGCGAACTAGTTATCAAACGCATGTTCGGACCTGGTCTTGCACGGACGCAACTCAGACTCACACGACATCACGCCCAAGCGAGAACGTTCCGGCCCTGCCGGGCCGGGGGCGTGACACTACCAAACTAGTGACAACGAATACCTCCAACCAACAATTTTTTTTCGGTCCATACAAAAACAAAGACTACAAAACAAAGTCGGTTTGCCACAAAACCAGATACTTAGAACCACAAGCATAAATATAACCATGTTAACAATAGAGCCGTACAATCAATAACGAACATTTTTGCAGGAAAATTTTTGCAGTAAGCAACAAACACGAGAAAAAAAAGTTAAGGTAAATAATGTTAACAAAAACCTTAACCACGTTAACAAAAAATTGCATATTGCCTAAAATCACCATATTATCTCATACATGTTCATTTTGATTTTCCATGATTGGTACTTCCTCAGTCCACATCTACAATCTACAGTATCCTTCTAATAATACTATTTAAAACATATGCTTAATTACAGAAACCCCTGAGACAAAACAATAGAAACCTATTTAAAACATATGTTTCTCATACGATCACCAACTTAATTACAGAAAAACCTGACACAAACAATAAAAGCTAGATATGTTCAGATAGTTTTCTGCCATAAAACCAGCATCCTTTTCATCTTCGGCCAAAGTTCAGCATGGTTCTCACTGTATTACCATATAATTCTAACAGTAAATGAATGCACAAATTCTAATCGATATCTAATTCCCACTATCCAATTCATGCTCAGTTCAACTTCCCAACAGTTGATACCTTGATAGATTTAATTGAAAACATTTAGATCCCAAATATCATGAGTTCATCACATATAGAGGATTAAAAACTACTACTGACAACTTCCACCAGACAAACAAGCCTCAAGTCATATTGCAATTTTTTCACTAGTAACTCTTTATTACTACTAAGTTCTCACTATATTCTCATCTTATCATAAAATGAGAACATCCCCCAGCTTGAAATTAAAACCCCACTAGTATATATATCAGACAATGTGGGTCATAAGACTCATAACATAACGCTCCCAAATGGTCGCCAACTATATTGACCGAAATCCACACTTAAAACAATTTGAACCCAGAATACGAATGATAATCATAGAAAACCAACTATAATCAGACTCTATACATGCTTCAAAACTTCTCCAATTTTCCAGCTTGTCCTTACTGGAAAACTCACGTCATTCCCATCTTATTTTAAAAGTAAATCCAATGTCCACAAACAATGTGATACCTTTTCACTCTTTGGCCTAAATGCAATTGCCTATAGAAAAATTGTATCATCTTATATATTTGTATACTCACTTTATAGCCTAAGAGAACATGGAGGGCGCTTGTTGGTTGCAAGAGCTTAAACAACATAGCCAAAAGGTAGGTGTACCTTGCTGCCAACGGGCCATTAGGTATTGTGGGTAATAGCATGCCCATCTCATGCTCATAGCTAGTTTGGCACCAAGAGGGGTGTCAACACAATAACAGGTAACCAAGACATCCTTAAGATCAATTCTGTGAGAGAGAGCTTGGACAATGATGATGATTTACATCCATATAATATCTTATTGTTCTATTCAAATATGAGGAAAATTGATCTTAAGGATGTCTTGGTTACCACTTTGGGTCTGGATTATGGCCCTTTAAAAGAAAGATCATGATAAATTGCCATAATAAAATCATAAACTTTGAAATTTTCCCTTTTTCTAATTCTATTCAAATATGAGCCAATCCATATATCAAGTTAAATGGTCTACTTGAATATCCAAACAAATCTTATTGGTGAAAGTGTTAGCTTGGCCAATCATGAAATTTTCGAGGAACAATTAGAATAAAAGAAGAAACATGCATAATTAGACGAGCATAGTAGCATAATTCGCGGTATCGGCCGATACCGATCCGATACGGCCGATACCGATTTGGTTTGGCATATCCTAATTCAATACCGACAGTTACCAACGCTGATCGATACCGACATCGGGGATATCTTTTTCAGTCAAATTGGTAAACAAAATTGAATGAAAAAGGCCAATCAGCAATGGTGTAAAAACATAGTAAAGTTGTAAAAGTATGTAAAAGAAATTTTTTATCTATCACAGGTAAACCAATTGGTAATAGTGACTACTATTTCATTCAATTCCAAAACTACCAAGAAACAACACAAAAAATACTTCAGAATATTCCTAAATATACGAAATTATTTTTTCTAAAATTTTAATAATTATTTTATTTCCGATACTAAAAAAAACTGATACTTCCATCGGAAACCGTCGATATTGATCTCAATACTCATAGGAAGGGTCCGACACCGATACTACAAACCTTGGTCGAATCATAAGCAGTATGTATATTAGAAAATTATCAATTTATATGTTACGTGGGACCGATATGATTTTTTTTTTTATAATGTATTATCTTATAAATTTAGTGAAGTCTTAATTTAGCACATAATTTTCAAGTCGGGACCGGCCAAAAATATTATTTAACGAAGATTATTAATTCATCGAGGTTCTACTATATATTTAATAACCAGTACAATGATCTTAAGGGCATATGCTGACGAAAGAGGAGAATGCCCAATATAATTGCGGAACATGGGAATAGATCAAGAGTTGAATTTTAATCCATTAATTATCAGCTAAAAAAAATGGTACGAAGTGCTAGGATGCACAATGACTTCAGAAAGTAAAAGAAACAAATAATGATGGGCCACAAAAAGATGAGTTTTTTTTTTAAACATGCCCGGCGATACGCACGGGACTTTGTGCACGCTGCGTTGCATGTCATTTGGGCCCACTGTCCCACACTTCCCCCGCGGTTTGATCCCGAGACCATCCGCCTAGCCAAGGAGGTTATACCTCTTCTCACTAAAATTTGTGAAGTACCGAGGTTGGAGGATAGTATGCAAAAAGGAAAGATCCCAGGAGGATAATATTTTTTGCGTTTTGGAGGATAAATTGGCAAATATCACTTTCTGTGAAGAAACAAAGAAAGAGTTAGAAAAATATACCATAGATAAAAGTAGAGACGGGTACATGGGTAGAACCCGGCGGCAGCTATGTTGCACGGGCAAGAATACAACATGATACAGACATGTATATGGCATTCATTTTGTTGTATCGCAGTGTATTTTGGAGTGACTGTCGTATCCGCTACGTGTCTGACTCTACGTGACACAGATACAGCACCAAATTTTGGAGTGTGCGTGCTTCCTAGGGTGGAAGTGTTGTTTCTGTCAGTCTAAGGATTATAAATCTCAATTGAAAGGTTGAGGTATCTGCAAAATTCCAAGCCTGAACTATCAGGATTCGTGGTTTACTCCTGTGCTCTCTTACTGTCATGTAGTCATCATGCGATTTTTAATATTTCTTGTACTCTAGGGTCTTTCTTCCTTCTTTTTAAGAAATGGTGATGATAATGAGATTTAAAGGTTTGAGACTCGAATAAACAAGGACTTTTATACGGAAATGACTTCATGTTTGAGACTACAGTAGGGCAGATGGATAGGTTAATCCAATTTATCAAATATGATTTGATACCACCATTATTTACTTAGATTGTCAGTTTAGGGTCAAGAGTTGGCGATTTTTACTATTTCTGCTACTCTAGGCTCTGAGCTTTCATCCTTCTTCAGAAAGGGTGATGACAATGAGATTTTAAGGTTTTAGACTGGAATAAACAATGACATTTATATAGAAATAACTTTATGTTTGAGATGATTACAGTAGGGCTGATGGATAGGTTATTAATACGTTAATCGAATTTATCAAATATGATTTAGTACCACCATTATTTACTTAGATTTTCAGTTCAGGGTCAAGAGTTGGTTAATGCTTTTCTCCATGAGGCAGAAAGCTTGTAAAGGTTATTTCATTAGAATTATATTTTATGTTTTTAAAATGTGACGTATAAAAGTTTAAACTCAAAACTTGGATAGACCTACACTATAGAAATGGCCGCATTCACTGAACCATTGACTAAAACTAGAACTTGCAATTTGAGTTTCTACACCTAAATTGCAAAAATCTTGGTTTAACAAGGGGAATATATCGCTTTCAACTATCAGATAGCATAGTTTGCATTATCAGCCAATACCGATCCGATACGGTCGATACCGATACAGTTTGGCATGTCCCGAAGCAATACCCGATATTGACCGATACCGACGCTGGGGGTCTCTTTTCCGATCAATTCGGTAAAGAAAACTGAATGAAAAAGACCAATCAACAAGCATAGTAAGGTTGTAAAAGCATGTAAAAGAACAAAACTTATCTATCGCATGTAAACCAATCGGCAAGGGTGACTACTATTTTATTCAATTTCAAAACTACTAAGAAACAACACTGAAAATACTTAAAATTATGTCTAAATCTATATAATATATTTTCTAAAATATTAATAACTTATTAATAACTATTTGTTTTCCGATACCAAAAAATCTGATACTCCGATCCGAAACCGCCGATACTGCCGACCGCCAATTCCAATACTCATAGGAATGGTCTGATACTAATTTCGATATTGATACTGCGAACCATGCATAGAGTATTATGTGATATTCAAGTCTCAAGGCAGCTGGTGGTATGGAAAATGGGGTAATATATGCCCCAAAGCCCTCACCCTTATCAAAAATATATGGTTTGAATTTCCTCAATTAAGATGAAAAATGGTGCTCTCCTGGGTTCCCTAGCGCAGTTGATCAATATCCACGAGAGGCATATATAAGCCCTTTTACTGCAATCAGTAGCTCTAGGGTAATTAACAGTTCATCTCCAATATCATTCATCTGTCATACTTTATTATCAGTCCCTTCCCATTCTCAGATACCTACAAATAACATATCCTGGAGAAATTCAAACTATCCATGAGATTATCAGTGCATATTTGGATATTTAGGCTTATACCCTAGAGGAAAAAAATTATTCCACAGATAATTAGATGAAGAAAGACTTTCACTGCCAATCATTTTAGAGAGATTGTCAGATTGAGAGGATCCAGTTTTTTTACATCGAACTGAGAAAATCGTGCACTATCTTATCTCCTCTGATATGTCTCCCCACACTATAGTGTCATAAGATGAACTTTCAAGCATCAGGTACAAGAATGGAAGTGGTCTTGTGGTGGTTTTCATAGTTCAGAGATAGCTTGCAGCAGTATTAATGGGTCATTATAGCGGAAGCCTACTACTGTCAACAAACCTTATAGTTAATGGAGGGTCGACTTTGCCTGTTTTTCTCATAAGCTCATCCTACTCTTTTAGGGCTTTCAAGGATCTCTCTTCGCACGAGCAAAATAAATTTGCAAGCCTTACACCTAGTATCTATATGAAGATTGCCGTAGTTTAATGAGTCAGAACTCAATAACTCAGTCAGCCCTTTGTCAACATGGTGGCAGCTTAACAATAAGGTATTGCTTTTCATTTCAACCTTCTTGGTTAAAATCATACCTATCGTATACAATCATCCAATCCATGAGCTCAAATATTAAGCTGTTTTCACAGATAAGTTAGAACAACACTACTCGTTACTCGATCACATTCTCATTTCCATAAAGAAAGTACATCCTCCCTCCCTTGTCATGTTTAACTCTAGCATGTTCACTAAAGATGTGTCCAAACCAAAGTTCTATGTTTCGAACTAAAGTGATACTAATACCACTGAAACCAATGAAATTACTGAAACAGATAGATTCAAAACAACCGTACCCCCTAAAACTGCCAAAATTGATACCCATGGGAACCGATGCCGATACTGCGAACCTTGGTCTAAACAGATCAAACAAAGAGCCGAAGCTCCAAATTAACTATAAAGTTTGCATCACCATAGATCCATAATTATACAGATACAATGTATACATTATTGGGAAGTTAATAGCAAGGTTCACAGTATCGGTATCAGAATCAAACCCTTCCTATGAGTATCGGTATCAGCGATAACGGTAGTATCGGCGGTTTCGGATTGGAGTATCGGATTTTTTCGGACCGGAAAGCAAATAATTATTAAAACTTTAGAAAGTCATCAAGGGGAATGAGCTTAAAGACTATATCCAGTGAATCACCTAAATCAAATTTTCACACAAAAACTACTGCATAAAGAGGGAGTTCCATCTACTCTTCGTTCGCTTGTCTTTCCTACCGTAAAGATCGTTGTACCATTAGCACCAATAGCAGGGTTGAATCGTCTTAAGGCCGGATAATTCAATCCTCGCCTCGATCAAAATATTAATTCGGTTGCATTGAAATTCAGGTTCAGGTTCCTAATGTTGTGTTCTGTTGTGTTTTGTGTGATTATATTCAGTATATTTACATCAATCATTTTCTAACATACATAACACAAAAACCTACCTACGAAAGCATCATACCTGTATATATGGATAAGTGTTGGCTGCGGCCCTGTCCCCAATAAGCATGGAATCGCACTGCGAGAAGTTCCTCGCCCCTGTAGCCCTGGGCATGACCTGCACGAGCCCCCGGTAGCAGTTCCTGGACTTCCCGGCAGATATCCCCTTCGACACGATCCTGCTCCTCGTGTCCCTCCCCTGGTGTATCATCTTCGTCCCCGTATCTGCCTGCTGGTGGTCCTTCGTGAGCGCCACGGAGTAGAACTCCCCCACCGACCCGTCCCCCCTCAGCACCACGCTCGGGTACTTCCACGTGATCGCCGACCCCGTCTCCACCTGCGTCCACGAGATCTTCGCCCCGGCCCCCGCGCAGAGCCCCCTCTTCGTCACGAAGTTATAGATCCCGCCCCGCCCCGCCCCTCCTCGTCCCCCGCGTACCAGTTCTGCACCGTCGAGTACCGAATCTCCGCGCGCTCCTCGCAGTGCAGCTCGACCACCGCGGCGTGCAGCTGGTTCTTGTCGTAGCTCGGCGCGGTGCAGCCTTCTAAGTAGCTGACGTAGCTCCCTTCCTCCGCGATGATCAAGGTCCTCTCGAACTGCCCGCTCTCCTTGTCGTTGATCCGGAAGTAGGTCGAGATCTCCATCGGCGACACGGTGTCCTTCGGCACGTAGCAGAAGGAGCCGTCGCTGAAGACGGCGGAGTTGAGGGCGGCGTAGTAGTTGTCGGCCGGCGGGACGACCTTCCCCAAGTGCTTCCTGACGAGGTCCGGGAACTCCTGGATCGCTTCGGAGATGGAGCAGAAGATGACGCCGGCCTTTCGGAGGGTTTCACGGTGGGTGGTGGCGATGGAGGTGGAGTCGATGACGGCGTCGACCGCGACGTTGGCGAGGCGCTTCTGCTCGTTGATGGGGACGCCGAGGCGGTCGAAGTAGCGGACCAGCTCCGGGTCGACCTGGTCTAGGTTGTCGAGCTTGGGCTTGCGCTTGGGCGCGGAGTAGAAGGTGATGGAGCCGAGGTCGAGGGAGGGGTAGGAGTTGTCGGACCAGGTGGGCTCCGTCATGGCGAGGAAGCGGGCGAAGGCGTCGAGGCGGAAGCGGAGCATCCAGTCGGGCTCGGACTTGAGGGACGAGATGGAGCGGATGGTGGACTCGGAGAGGCCCTTGGGTAGGGAGAAGGACTCGAAGTCGGAGGCGAAGCCCCACTTGTAATCGCGCTTGAGGAGGCGCTGTATCGTGTCGGGTTCGGAGGGGGAGAGGGAGGCGGGTTTCGGGTCGGCCTGGACGGAGCGGGGGGAGAAGGGGGACCATGGGGGTGGTGTCGGGTTCCGGATCCGGGTCGGGTGGCGGGGGAGGAGGACGGGTTTGGGTTTGGGTTTGGGGATCTGGAGGGGGCTCAGGAAGGAGGAGGAGGAAGAAGAGGAAGCCATTGTGGTGATGGAAGAATGGGATGAACAATGTGTGGAGTGGTTCGAGCGTGTGCTTTGCTTGCGGCCGGCACTTTGGTAGAGTTGTGGGCCGTACACGTGTCCTGATAGAGTTGTCGCTGGCTTGATCACCGTTTGAAAGTTTGAAAGGGCAAACGCACCGCCTTCACCATTACATTTATTTTGGGACGTACAAAAATGACTTCGGACTAATATAGTTAGAAAAAATTTATTTATGCTAGTCCAAATTTTATTAGAATTATTCACTCTCTTCACCTTCCTCCTCGTGCTCCTCTCCTACCCCCACCCCCCTCTCCTCCTTCGTCCTCTCGCAATTTTTTGCCTCCTCCGCGTCGTCGACCTCGCCATCGACCGCGTTGCCGTCGCTGAGCCGCACCTCAAGTACATTCTCGTCAGGTCCGTCACGAAGACGATTAAGAAGAAGAAGAAGCAGCAGCGTATGTGGGACTGCGCGCGACGAGGCACGCGCTCGCGTGGGCCTAGGCTACGGCTTGCGCCGGCGACGGTGGCGGCAACATCAGCAGAAGCGGCAGCAGCAGCGGAGGCGAGCGCTGTGCGCCCTCGTTGGCGCCCCCGCGCGTGCGCCTTCGCCTCCTCCCCCACCTCCCGCCGCCGCCTCCTCCTCCTCCCGCTTCTCCGCCTCTCCCCCCCCCCCCCCCCCACCTTCCGACCTCCACGCTGTCCCGTCCTCGTGTCACCTCGCGTAACCCTTCCCTTCGGACTGTCAAAATTTTGACAGTCCTACCAATTTGAAAGATTGTCAAAAAATTAACAGTACTAAAAAATTAACATTTTTTGTTAGGACTGTCAAAATTTTGACAATTCTAACAATTGGTAGTACTGTCAAAATTTTGACAATCATGATTATAAAAAAATCAATTAGAAGGACAGCCCGATGAGTAATTTTTGGGAGTGACAAACTTGTATTTATCAATGGTGAAAATTTGGGTCTGTCCTGAGTCATTTTTGTAGTGTCTTTATCAAGAGCCTATTTTGATATTGAATAGAATTATTTTGTTTGAAAAATAAAGTTAAATTATAACTTGATACCCTCGTCTATTCAAAATGTTCACCTTAATACCCTCAACTTTGATAGCTACTAATTTAATACCCTAAAAAAAAAAATTAAATTATCCCTTCCCTCTCTCTCCGGCAGTCTCCTCCCCTCCTCCCTCTTCGACGTTGGCGACCGGGACGGCAGCGGACAACACGGTGGCGAGGAGCGGTGGTGAGCGTGGTGGCGGGCGGGACGCAGCAGCGGGGGTGGGCGATGCGGGGGACGCGGGGTTCGCCGGGGGCAAGTGTGAGGTGGTGGTTGTCGAGGGGGGGGGGGCACGGAGGGGTAGGGCGGCCATAAAGAGGCGGGGGGGGGGGGGGGGGGGGGGGGAGGGTGCTACCGAGGAGGAGGGGAGGAATTTTGTCTTTTTTTAAATTTTGGGTATCAACATACAAATTGTTATATAGTTAAGAGTATCAAGTTAGCACATTATCAACGTTGAGGGTATCAAATTGAACATTTTTAATTGTTTAGGATATCAAATTGTAATTTAGTCAAAAAATAATATCAAACTAATTTTCTTTTGCATATATTATTCTGTTGGAAAATCATATCATATCAAAAAGGAAAATGTAGTATACCTAGGTTTTATGGATCCTCCAATGTTCTTAACTACTGTTAATATGATGCATACCTTCTTTCTCCAGCTTCAGAGTACTGTAGTGAACTGCAACTGCAGTAACAGTCAATGAATCCATACTTCCCATTCAACAACGTATCAGAGTACCAGTACATTGTGAGTGAGCAGTTCTAATCCATCTAAGAGACCAGCTCAGCAAGTCTCAGTCAGCAATAAAAGCTGACCTGGAAATTAGGCTCCAAGTCAGAGCTGCCTAGTCAGCAGGATTAGACTATATCAGTCGGGATTAGCATTTTCCATATCAGTAACTGATACTGTGAACATATAAATAGGTAGATGGAGAAGGAAGAGGATCCTGATTTGAATCCCAATTGTATTTTCCTCTTTCCTTTCAATTGCAGTTCGAATAAACCCTAAAATTCTTCCCCAATTTGTGTTTATTACTTAATTCATTGAAATCTAGCACAATTTCATGTCAAATCTAAACCGATCTCCGAAGCCTAGCTTGATGGGAAGAGCCGCCATCATGATCATTCCATTCTCACAGAATAAGGTTTGAACAATGATGATTAAATTTCAACTTCCTGCCCATGGTCGAAGAAGATCATTAGAAAATTTCTTGTCAACAAAACATAATCCCAGTAAAGCATGCGAACGACTATATCCAACCACCAAGAAATAGAAGGTAGCAACCTACAACTGGCTCGACTTCCATGTACCCATTTTATATCTCAATGCACCAAATTTCAACTAAATATACTGTATACACAAACAGTTGATAAGAAAAAAGAAAAAGACGCGCCACAGATACCCTTTTATTTGTCCTTTAGCAACCTAGAACTCTTGCATAACATGTACGCCCTTCTTTGGATAAACTTATAGAGTTCTCAAGGGTCCACATTTCCAGTATTACCATGAAATGCATAAATCCACTGGAAAAAGGAAAATTAAGTTATAGATAGATTCTACTATGGTAATTGTCTTTTCATAAAATCTAGATACAGGTCCCAAGATCATTTTAGACTTTAGAGATGAGCTAATATTAATGTCTTTGCATAAAATCTTGGTACATAAGACGTCAACAAAAACCACAAGTATGGATACTACTATCACAAAAGGTTACATTCAGCATTAGCATATTTTGTCATGGTTTCATTAAGACAACAGATAGACTGGTTTGAGTAAGGAAGTAGAGCACTTCGAGCAGGGGAGTGGTGCAGCTCTAGATTTTCGCCTAACACGGTAAGTGCGACTTTCTAGGACCAAATACTATCAAGGTTTCTCCCAAACGCAGCATCAGGCAGTCTACTACCAATCAGTTGCCTTAACTCGAGTTCACCCGGGAACCTCTGCTCCTTCAATTTAGAAAATACCTACAACAACAATGAAGCAAAAGAATTGCATTAGTTTCAGTAGAAAAGACAATTTTCATATCGTACTATACTCTCTATGAGATCCATAAATTGGACGGAATTTTTTTCATATATATGATAGGAAAAGGCACCATATAAAGCAGCCAAAACGTCATCATATATTTACTGAAGGGAAAGAAAGAACATTGCAAATATTTTCTTTAAATATTGAGAATTCCATGTGAAGAACACCCAAAGAGACATTCAATCATGTTTTGCCAACATGATGAATGCACAAAGAGCAAAAATAATTAGTTGAGAAATTTCTCTTATCTGCACAGGATGTGAATTCTAATGTAGCCAACATTTAAATCACGCCAACGTAAAGATGGTTGTAACATCTGATTAAATATTATACTGAACCATTCAGTTAAAAATTAATTTTTTTAAAAAAAGGCCAAGCATAAGCAGAAACCATGTATTAGATCAGAATGCATTGGTAAAAGTATCATTGCTAAACAAAGGTTTTTGTGCGGATGAATTAGGGAAGTACCCAACTAACTTACTTTTTATATCTAGTATAAAAATACGGGTGTATTGAAGGGTGAGATGTCCATTGTATATTAAGTATCAGTTCTAAAATGGTTTATAACAGCAACTGCTAACCAATACTTCATGTCCATTATAAGACATAGCAGTTGCCCAAGAAAAATTAAACATGCTAGCCTTCTTTGTATTTTTGCAACAATGAATTTAATATTCATCTAAAATTGACGCATAAAATCTGACGGTCGCAAAAAAACTGATGTATCATGATTATAATAGATAGTTGACAGCAAGCAGTAAATCGTTTGTCCTTGCCTCCTTGGTAGCTTTCTCATTAATGAAGCAGTCGAAATATATGAACCAAAACAAAACAGTAGGAATGAGTAATCTGATCCTTACCATGTCACCATTGCAATAAACTTCAAAAGCACCAGAACTTTGCAGAAAAGATTGCACAAAGTTCCCAAAAAGCCAAGTAGTTGCCATAGCTCCAAATCTATTGGCACGTAAAGTAAAGTACCATGGAGGCGGTGCCATTCCTAGCCTTGGAAAAATATGTTCTCCTGCCATAACAATCCCCATAACGCCAAATTGAACAACAGGGACCAGTTTACTAAGTATGCGCTTTGGCAGGGTAGGAGGGTAATTAGACAGAATAACATCAATCCCAGGAAAAGAAGCTTCCAACATCTTCTTCGTCGTCACAGCAGTTCCTCTGCCAAAGTTTCCATAATTTAGTGGATTTAATTCAAATCCGAACTCTACTTATAGGAAAACTAAAATAAAATAATAACAAGCTTACAAGAAAAATCGACAAATATCCTCATATCAGCACAGCACCTTCTTAAATGTTTGTGAATTCAAAATGTTCAAAGAAGCTACTAGTTTCCACTCCATGATTACTGATTGTTTAGTTATTGAGGCATGAAAGCAGCAAGAACTTAATTGAGCATGCAAGTTTCAGATTAGATAGGAACTACATTAACAGAGCAATTTATAAGCTATTAATCAATTTTTAAATATATTGGACCATATGAGCATTTCCGACCAAACAGGAGCCAACAAACAAATATCTAACGAGAAAACAAAGAAAGATTTTGATGGAAATGATAATGAAGCAACCATAGAAAGACTCCAAAATATGGACTCATCAGGAACAGTTGTAACATATGCATAAATTTTCAATGATTGGACAGCAATGCTGTAAGTTCGCCTATATATTTTCATATTTTGTCACAGCCCAAAATAACCGCATGATATTGTAAAGCCCAGTAAACCTTAAACCCAACACATACACATACTGTCCAAGATAACACTCATCAAATTTAACATCCACCAAAATAACTACAAAGGACACTATCCCTCTTCAAAGAGTCCACATATGTTACTACTACACATACAGGTTACTAGGAACCTACATGAACTCGGATAAATTGTCTTCGTAGATATTTGGTGGATGTTAAATGTGATAAACGGGTAGATATTTTGGTGGATGTTAAATGTGACATGTCGACATGGTGGGGTTTAAGGTTTACTAGACCTTACAATAACATCAAGTGGCGATTTTGAGTTGTGACAGAAGTGGTATAAAAGCTTAGTTATAAGATTCTTAATGATTAACACATTGGTTAGAATTACGTAAATTTTAAGTGTAATATAGCTTTTAGAGCGAATGATATGAAATCAGAAATTGATAAGGCATTAATCAATGATATTACGTGAAGGATAATATTATGAGACAAATATAACTTAATCTTGTTGAACTGGAAAACATATAAGGCTTTTTGGGTTGAGGGTAACCTTCAGAACAGTGTTCTAAAAATCGGGCTAGGCGGCCGCCCGCCGCACCGAAAACATCCAATTCGGCCTCCTAGGCGCCTGTTCGGGCCTAGGCGGGCTAGTTCGGCCCAGTTCGGTCCAGTTTGGCCCTGTTCGACCAATTCGGCCCAGTTCGGTCAAAGCAAAAATTTAAAAATTAAAATTTTCAAATTTGAAATTTCAGATTTGAAATTGCAAAAAATATTCAAAAAAAAGTTAAAATACAAAAAAAAAATTCAAACTTCAAACAAATTTAAAAGAAATGCAATAAAAATTCAAAATACCAGGAAAAAAAATTAAAATATTAAAAAAATTTCAAAATTTTAAAAAAAAGTTTTTTTTCCCTGTGCGGCCCGCCTAGGCGGCCCTTTGGCGCACCGAATCCGCCTAGCGATTTTTAGAACACTGCTTCAGAAAACACCTTGTTAATGATGTTTAACTTTGGATTATTCTTTTGTGCTTGGGTGATTAGAAATCAGAATCTAGAGATCTTGTGGTGGAAAATATGTTTTTTGTGACGATATACAGTTGCTGGTACTTGGTATCAATAATAGTTGGTCATTGATTGGATTGTGAAATGTGTGACCCAGGAAAGGACCACTGGGATCAAATTAAACTAGTTAACAATTTCTAGTTGAAAATTCCTTGAGCATATACTCGCTAGTTGTTACTAACCAAATTGATGTGCTAGGGAATATTTGTGCTAGCTTGGTATTGGAACAATGAATCTTGGTTGGAAACCAAAATATTGTCAAGAGCCTGTCCATCTATTAAAATGTAAGAAGCCAATGTAAAATTTATAAAGATGAACTAAGACTAGCATATAGAAGGATAGTGATTATCCATAGCATCCTTTTTACTTATATGGAAGAAGAAACATAAAAAAAAATTAATTACTCACTTTACTATCATCCTAAATAAACTCTTTGCCTGATTTGTTGATGCTACCATTTTCCTTTGGTTGATCCTCTAGTCTTCTTTCTTTTTCTTCTTTTCAATTGGTAGAAAAGATGGGAGAGGTGTTGTCTCCTCCTTTCTCTCCCCTTCAAATGGATGAAAACACCCATGTGTATTTTTATTTTATTTTTTGGTCAAACAGGGCATGTATGCCTCTGAAATCAAAAGTGCTAACTCACCTTAAAATCCTTTCCAATTGTCGTCTTCGGAGATTGAACTTGTCCAAGAGGGCAAGACAGTCTCACCATACAAATGTCTTCCCATGCATTACACAAAAATATGACCACATTGAAGAAGCATGGAAAATTTTGATCCATGCGTGTACAGTGCCATGCGGCAAAGGACAGTGGACCTCCAATGCGGCAGGAAGAAGTATAATACCTAGAGGAAGTCCTAAGAGTATGCGGCTGACGCCTCAGCTGCACCTATACTAACAAGAGCATTTAATGCTCAGTGTCAGTTACGTCAGCAGTAACATAATTACTATATCAGTTACTATATCAGTTATAGCGAAGCGCTTAGTGATATGTGCGGACGGCGGTTACACGGCAAAACGTCAGTGCTTGGTCAGCACAATGAAGAATTTCATGTGACAGTGTTCCCATGCGGTAGCATCTCTCCAGTAGAGTCATGCGGCCCCCTTTAGTAAAGGGATGTCTATGCGGCAGAAGAGTCATGCGGCCATGCAGCAGAAGTCATGCGACCAGAATCCTTCAGCAAAATAGTATCTATGCGGCTGGAACTTCCAGCCATATCTCCCCACGACGTCAGCTGGCAGTGACCGTTACCAACGTGCATACGTTGCTGAGCCAAAAGCTTACCCGTTTCTACATGACGTCAGCCACGACCAATTCGTGACCATAGGCGCATAACACATGTCAAGTGGACCGCGTCACGAGTGCACGTTTGACCGAATCTCATGGGCAGTTATCTTAAAAATCGCATGTGTCGAATGCAGTTTTGATGCGGCAAATGCTGAAAACAATGATTTTTCAGAATATGCGCACACATGGCCATCTCGGTACAAATGACTATAAATAGCATGTACAAGTACTTCCCAAAGGACACACTGGAGAGCCTAATTGTTGTCCTCTTGTCAGTGAGCCGAGACATCAATTTTCTTTCGTCAGTTGATCGTCAACGGAGTAAAGGAGTTAGCTGCACAACTCGATCTCCATCGTCACACTTTTCCATATCATTTGTACTTGGGAATTCTTTGTAATCTCCTTTGTACTTTTCTTTGTTTTCTTGTTGCAATCAATGGTTAGTAAAAGTATTTTTGTGATGGAAATACACATCTATTTACATAAAACCCCTAAAAAACTACTATGTTAGCTAATATCCTTACCTCACACATGAATTTACAAAAAAATGCAATCTCTCTCATTCCTTAAGAAAGTCTAGTAATTATATTAAAGAGAAAATTTACATAAGAATACAGTAGACCTAAATTAAGAATATTGCATATTTTCCCTTTATTGAAAATCTATTGGTTTTCTCTTTTACAAGCTTATTTTCTACACCATGTATGAAAGTTCATAATAATTAATAACTTCTAGTTTAGTTATTGTATCAACCTAAAAATTAAAAAAATATATTATTAGATATATCTATTGGTTATATATAACAGTGCAAGCCATAGAGTTCTACCACTACCCCAGTCCAAATTTTCTTAAATTTTTATTCTCTTTGAAAAAAGATGGTGAAGTCGAGAATATAAAGTGGCTACGAATTAACCACCTTGAAATCATAATATAATCAGTTGATAAAGCAATAAAGTTATAGAACTGCATATTATAAAGACAACTTATTCTACCAAGAAACTAAATTCTTGAAATCACAATAAACAACTTCCCATACCATCTAATAATATCAGCTACTTTGTACTATCTTGCTCTAAGCTCATTCCAATTAGGTGATACGTAAACATGAATAGGACATAGTAACAACACAGTCACATGGACATGACACCTATTTGGGTGTGTCGTAGTGTATTTTGGAGTGTCCGAGATATGTGTCCCACACGACTCGCCACGGAGGCCACGGACATGACACAATTTCTTGAATTGTCCGTGCTCCCTAGCTATAACTAAATCCACATCAATAACCTACTAAAACTTGATGTAAAACTAAAACTTCAAAGACGTCCAATAAACTATACAACCCCAATAAACTACAAGACCCAATAATTGAGTACTCCAATAAAAATGAAACAAAATACAAATATTGCAAGTCATTCAAAACTCAAGTTGAGTCAAATCCAAACCATAAAAATTATAACCTAACATTATATTAGCAATAATATTCAAGAAGAAGAATATATATAATTCTTAATTCGAAGCAAAATTCTTAAGGGCAAATCATAATCAACATGATCTAAAAGAGCATTTTATGGTATGGGGAGAACGATATAATAATTTGTAGGAGAATTTATAGATAGGAAACAAAGAATAATAATATCCAAATATAAATACCGATCGTTCACATCTTTTAGTTCATAAGCATATTTCTCAGTTAGAAAAATCCATTGAGCGATGAATTACATGCTAATGGCATGAAACCTTTCTAGGAGGGCACGTGTAACTTTAAAGAGATGGCCGGATTGACCCATCTATAACTTCCAGTTAAAAAAATGAGAGCACCAAAACAAAAAAGAAAAGAAAATTAATAAATACCAAAGTTAGGCAATAAATGAAAACCTAATATATAGAGCACTTCTTATAATATAGTCTAAAAAATATCCCCAAAAAAATAAACTTATGTAGGCAAAGACGATTATTACAATAATTGCCTATATTGTTCCACCTAGACAGGTGGATTAAAGAACCAATCCAACACTCTATACATTTGTTAACCTAGAAACAATAATCGAGTGATCAAAACCGCCTCCAAATAACCACCTCAAGAGACTTAACCTTTTTATTGAGACTATCTAGTTTATATCCTATCTGGTGAACTTTTGAACTTGAGTCCTAAAGAGAGTTATCATTTCCCAAACTTTAACCTCTAAAATGTAAAAAAACAAAAGCCCTAACCACTTGGTTGCCCGCCTCATTTAAAACTTTCTTATGCCAAGAATTAGTTCTTCAAAAATTAATAATACGATATAAAAAGGGATATGATTTCATATTTCCTAAAACTACAAAATAATAGCGTAGACATGAAAAAGAAAAACATAAGAGATTAAACACTACCCTTTTCTATTTAGGGACCTCCAAATGCGAGGTATATGCCGTCCAAAAAAGTGGATTAGCCCTGGATTCTACTCTCACCCTAAAATAAGACGATAATATCCCAAAAGAATTAACAACTGCAATAACATTCAACTATCCTAAGTAAAAACAAAGATATAGAAATTACAAAAAAAAGACAAGCTAATCGGTGATTAGAAAAAAAAAGAGCACTGAAATAGTATGTACATTTCGACTATGATGGTGCCCATCTCTAATGAAAATCTTCTATTTCTTTATTATAACATTCCTCAACCCTCTTTAAGAAACTTGAAATTTCTTTTATTTCTTTGCTACACTTCTTCCTCCTCTTGAAGTCCATTTTATACTCATCCATCATTTGACCTCGATAAATATATTATTTGACCTTGGTCATCCAAATAAAACTTACTCCGTCGGCATGATGTTTTACATTGTCGAATGCTAAATTTGTCACATCTAGCATAAGCATTAGGCAGACTTTTATCTAGCGGATGAAAAAATGCGGGATGCTTTGAAAGGTTTACCCAATAGTGTGCCTATAAAGTATAAACCATAAAACAAAAATAATCAAATAGATAAATAAAAGCATAGTATGCTAGAGAAATATGAATTAAGAAAGAAGGAAAGAGATTAATCTAATCCTTCATCTCGACAAATTTCACAAAATTTTGCAATATCATAAGGAGTCGAATGCTCGAAAGAAACACATATATTCTCGACAAACAATACAAATATTTCATGCCAATTTGTATTGTTTGTTGAGAATATATTTGCTTCTTTCGAACATGCGACTTCTTATGGTGTTGCAAAATTTTGTGAACGTTGTCAAGATGGAGGATTAGAGTAATCTTTTTTTAATTTATATTTCTCTAGCATACCGTGTTTATTTATCTATTTGAATTTTTTTTTATGATTTATGAGGCACACTATTGGATAAATTTCAAAGCATCCCTTGTGTTTTTATCCGCAGGCAAAACTCTTCCCAATGTTAGATGTGTCAAATTTAGCTTCATAATGTACAATAAGGTGGTAACACAAGATAATTTATTTGGACGACCGATTCATATCTAAAAGATTTATTTATCGAGGTAAGATGATGGATGATTATAAAACGATAGTCAAAAGGAGGAAGTGTAACAAGAAAGTAGAAGAATTTTGAAGGTTTTCAAAGAGGGTTGCAAAATCTTATAACAAAGAAAGATAAAAAAATTCAAGTTTCATTAATCTCATCACAGATACACAATATCATAATCGAAATGTTTAGGCAGCGCTTCAGTTTTTTTTTTTTTTAATTACCCATTAACTCATTGTCTTTTTGTTATATATTGTTTTCAATCTCAAAATCTTCGCTTTTAAGGGTGATAAGATATAATTCACGAAATATTTTAAGCAGATAATGCCCCCTATATGAATTTTCTTCTCAGATTTGAAGGTATGTAAAATTTTGTAATAGTTTTTAACTACTTTTTGCACATTAGATATATTATTCTAGGATAGTTGAATGTTTTTTGTGAATGTTTTTGTAATTGTATGTTTTATTTCTTTTGTGATATTATTGTCTTGTTTTGGCTAAATACGCTCTTTTGGATGATGTATATCTCGCAGACGTCCCTAAAAAGGAAAATTGTATTATTTTAATCTCTTATGTTTTTCTTATTTCTTTTTTTTATCTATCATTGTTATTTTAGAGTTCTAGGAAGTAGAAAATCATTTCCCTCTTTACATTATATTATCAATTTTCTTCTCAGATTTGAAGGTATGTAAAATTTTGTAATAGTTTTAACTACTTTTTGCACATTAGATATATTATTCTAGGTTAGTTGAATGTTTTTGTAATTGTATGTTTTACTTCTTTTGTGATATTATTGTCTTGTTTTGGCTAAATACTCTCTTTTGGATGATGTATATCTCGCAGACGTCCCTAAAAGGGAAAATTGTATTATTTTAATCTCTTATGTTTTTCTTATTTCTTTTTATTATCGATCATTGTTATTTTAGAGTTCTAGGAAGTAGAAAATCATTTCCCTCTTTACATTATATTATCAATCTTTGAATAACTATTTCTTGGCATAAGAAAGTTTTAAAGGAGGCGGATAACCAAGTGGTTAAAGCATTTGGTTTGGAGAAAGATATGTTAAAGTTTGGAAAATAATAACTTTATTAAAGGCTCTAGACCAATCGTTTATAAGAGATGATAATCTAACTATAATAATTAGGTCCCTTGAGACAGTTATTTGGAGACGATTTCCATTACTAACTCTAGGTTAACAAATGTATAGATTGTTGAATCGAATTTAAATCCACATCTCTAGGTGGAGCATTCATTAGAGGAGGTTATTGTAATAACCATCTTTGCCTACATAAGTTTGTTTTTCTGTGAGTATTTTGTTTGATTATATTCTAAGAAGTGCTATGTATATGAGTTTTCATTTATGGTGTGTTTGGGAACTTTTATAAGGAGGAAAAGGAAAATTTGAGGAGAAGAAAAATGAAAGGTAGAAAAATGAAGGTGGAGTTAATTTTTTCTTCCCTTGTTTAGATGACCAAAATGTAAGGGAAGAAAAAAATTAAAGAATTAATTTTTGTTTGTTTGTGGAACAAAGATATAATTACTATTTAGTCCTTGACTTTTTTAAATCATAATTAATGCTTAGCTTTTTTTAGGGGTAGTTAGATAAATTCTTCAAAAATCCTCTCACCTCTCTCCATTTTTCTCCCACTTTTGGGAGAATTTTTTTTAGTGGGGCCCACATGAATTTTTCCCTCAAATTCCTCTCCATTTTCCCTCCCCGCTTCCCAAACATCATTGCTTTTCATTTTTTCCTCAACTTTTTTCTTCCCCCATTTTCCTCCCTTCCCAAACAATATGTTAATGCCTAAGTTTAATACTTATTAAAAAAAATCTTTTTTTCTTTTGTTCTCATTTTGATAACTGTAAATTTATAAATGAGTCAACATGACTTCCTCTGTAAAGTAATTTGTGCCCCCCTATATCTTTCCCTCTTCCTATCCTAAACAAATGTAGAAAAGTTTCATGACAGTTAGCAGGTCCTCTATTTTGATTTTTTTAACTAAAAATATGCTTGTGAGCAAAAACATGTGGACTATTTTTTTTATATTTCGATTATTATACTTTATTTTCCTATCAATAACTTCTCCTACAGATTTAGTTCGTTCTTCCCAAACCATAAAATAATCCTTGATATCATGTTGATTTTGATTCTCTTAAAAAAATTGTCTATTCTTCTTGATGAATTTTATTGCTACTATAATGGTAGGTCATAATTTTTATTGATTGTCTTGGACATGCGACTTGAGTTTGAATGAGTTTCAATATTTGTATTTTTAACACAATTTAATTTCAATTTATTGGGGCCACAAACACTCCAAGAATTGATGGCGTGTCCGGGTCGAGTCGTATGGGACACATTTGATACTATACAGACACTCAAAATGCTATAGGACACACCCAAATAGTTGCCATGTCATCATATTATTATTATGTCTTGCTGTATCGTATTCGTGTATATGCAAGGTTGAGTTACATTCGTACTACTAGTTTTTTTTTGTGACAATTCAGTATTGTATATAGACCATGAAAGGTAATAATATGTCATGTTCATCATAAAATACACTAATTAGAACATATTCACACTATACTTGCACTCCACCTATCGAGAGCTTATTTCCCGAACTCCAAAATCAATTTATATATACCAAGGCAATATTGGTCGTATTGACCGAATCTTATTGCAATATTGATATAACCTATACGTATTGACCGAATCTTATTTGCAATATCGATATAACCTATACGTATGGACCGAAACTTATTGGTTTTGGCACGCCCGATCAGATACCCCTACATATATCAACGCAAAATATACTTGCGTTCCTATCAAGAACTTGTTTCCCGAACTCCAAAATATATGAGTTATATATACCAAGGTTTGCAATATCGCTCGATACCTATAAGTATCGACTAAATCTTATTGTTTTTGGCATGCCTGATACGATACTCAACCCACAAATACCAGTGAATAGTGAGTGGTCAATATTGACAATGTGGCTCTCTTTTTCAATCAATTCACCAAAAGAAAGAGAAGTATAGGAAAAAACCAATGCACACAAAATGATTCAAGTGCCGAAGATCAACATGTCTATAGTGCGTCAATAAGGATTTTATCGACATACTATAACAGTTACCATTTGTCGAAATTGTGGGGTGGGTGGGGGTGGGGGGGGGGGGTGTATTATTGACAACATTTATCCATATTAATCTTATCTCATTCAAAACTATCTATCGTAGTTGTCATAATAATATAGATGTTAAATCTATAGCATTCACATCTAGGAGGAAACAACATCCAATACATAAATTATGCCCAAATGTCTCGAATATTTTTCTATATTTTAAATAACTTTTTATTAGTTTTTGCCTTTATGGCTTTCCAAATAAAGAACTCCGATCATAAACTTCCTATATCAATAATCATAAGAAGGTCGAAGTCGATTCTGATACTACAAAGTTGGTATATACATAATGATTCTACAGTAGCGATCTCCAAAATACTGCCAATCAAAAATTAAAAGTCCGAGGGGCGACTTATTTGCGTGTAAGTAGTGCTGTTGAAACATTTGTTTGCAACATTTACCAAATTGCCAGGATTTGGCCTGTATGCAATCCCGATTACAACAACAGAGGTTCCAATACCTCAACAAAATGATGCAACTTTTGGATGTAATATTTGTTGTTGCAAAAGATATTGTTGTATTGTCAGTATTTGGGGGAGTTATCGTAAACCATATTGCACTAATCGGCACTAATTACAACAAACAAACCATTGTAAATGCTCTAAATGCCGCATAAAGTGTTGAATTGGTACTACTTAAAGGCAACCCGGCAGCTCCGTCACTGTTCTAAAAGACCGCCTATACTAGGTGCCTGGTGTCTTTCCGATGTCCGTCTAGTCCCCCCTAACACCCAACTGTGCATATTTTGGGGTTCTATGAACTCTTCTGCAATTTTCAGTAGGATTTTTTGATTTTTGGAAGTTTTTAACCGCCTAGATTTTGACGGCCACCTAAGCTGCTGCCTAGGCAGGCTAGGCGGCGGGTCCCGCCTGACTAGGGCCTAACGTTTTTCACAACCTTGAGCTCCGTTACGTCACAAATTCCCAACCAAACAACAACTTTCTATTTACAGCAACAAAAGTTACAACCAAGAATCATAACTACATCATTCCAATTGTTGTAATTGAAGCTGGTAAAGAGTTTAGGGTTTGGACCTGTAAGAGCAGGAAGCGCAGAACTTGAGCTCGACGGTGCTTCCATACGCGGATCCTCTCGTCGCCGAGCCCTGCAGGACGAACCGAGAAGAGTGAGAATGATCTAGTATCGGAGATGGACCGGGAAAGAAGAAAAAATTCATGGGATCTAATTTCACCTGGACTGCGGAGAAGTCGGTGGGAGCTTGGTGGACCGCCGGCTGTTGAGGCGGCGGCGGCTGCTGGTGGTGGTGGTGGTGAGAATAGGGTTTCGGTGGGGGAGGAGGACGAGGAGAGAAGAGGTTGACGAGATCGGAGCAGAAGAGGAAGAGAGGAAACCCTAGCAGAAGAATCTGGAGCCGATCCATGGCTCTGCGACTTGGAGGAAGAAAAAATAATGAAACTAAAATTTGCGATGCCCTAAAATAAAGTAAAATTATACTTTATTATCATTTCCGGGGTTATATTTGGTCAAGCTCCTGTAACTTTTTATAATTGGTCCGGCTCCTGTAACTAGTTTGTCAACAACGGGAATATTTTAAGTTATATATATCGAAACATTTGTAAAAAAAAATAATAATAATTTATGAACACCAGTAATTTGTATGTGCGTAAAAAATTATTAAAATTTTAAATATAAAATCATTATAAATGTTGTCGTTCTTATAAATCGAATTCAAGTAACTAAAAGAAATATTTCTCACCTTAACCACTTTAGTTAGCGTTGTTTAGTTGTAGAAATTAACATTATGTAGTTAAATAATTAAATATTTTTAAAAAATAATATTTAGTGAAGTATTAACATACGACTTAGACGTGTAAATTTTTAGTCGTTTTAAATCCTCATTATAAGAGTAAAGATAGAGATAAAGAAAATTGCTAGTTGGTATTTTGAAGAATATTTTAAAATATAAATAATAAATAAATTTTTAATATTGCAAGTATATTTTTAAGTAAGAATTTATATTATTTTTTAACTTTTTTCACTCATATTCAAAATATTTGTACTCTACTCTTCATTATCAACTGTAGCCTGTATAATTTGTCGATCTGTGTAAAAATTACAATTTTATGTAAAATTATTATCATTATTACATCATCTATATTTCAATGTTATTGACCAACATAGTTCTTCTCAAGTTTCTACCATACAAAGGAGATAAGAATAAAAGAAAAGAAAAGAGAGAGGAAAGAGAGTTTGAATAATTTATTTAATTCTTGCAATATAGTTATAATATAATGTAGTTGACTTGAAGTTTGATAATTTTTTAAATTAGAAGTCAGAAATTGCCAGCACAAAGTTAATTGACCTTCAACGATGGATAAAAAAGATATAAAAACAAATAGTTTAAGATTATCATACATAAATCAAGTAACTATAGTTTTCCATTACATAAGTCATTCATAAATACATATTGATCATTATAAGCAATATTCGAATTATATTTTTTTGATGATCCTACAAACGTGATTTTGTCATGCATCTTACCGATAATAAAGTTTTATTTGATGTATCGATTGTTCGCCTAATCTAACAATGGATCATAATGTAGAGGTAAAAAAAGTAAAAATAGACCAATTTTAAAAAGAAAAAAATAATCGTAAGAATTTACAATATAAAAAAAACATGTCGACTTAGTTTTCTTTTAGACTCTTGAAAGTCTTCTTTTATCTATTTTGACCCTTAAAAATAAAAGAATAAGATACATGTAATCCAATAACCTTTTTTATTGAATTTTTAAAATGAAGAACTCATGAGTTATTCTATAATATTTGATTTTTATATCCGAAGTATAACTTTATTTTTTAATACATAAAAAAGTTTATAATTTTATTTATAAATGAAAGATACAATACGTCTACACTGGTAATCGTATGGACCACTAAAATTCGACATTCTTATTGTTATTATTATTATTATTATTATTATTAACAAAGATCAATCACTACTTTTCCAAACCCACATTCCTTTTTCTTCTCCCATGGTCAACCAAAATATCCACTTTTTTCACTCACACCCCCTCCTCAAACCCCAGCTTCTAAAAAGAGATGGCGCAGACCGCCGGAAAATCAACTCCGGCGACGGCTCTCGACTCCATCAACCGCATCCTCCTGGAAATCATCTCCGGCGGAGGCGGCGGCGAGGAGGAGGACTACTGCTGGGACCCTCCCCGCCGCTTCTCCGCCTTCGTGCAGCGCCTCCAGCACCTCCTCCACAGCCTCTCCCGCTCCACCGACCTCTCCTCCCCCTCCGCCTCCACCTCCCTCCGCGGCATCGCCGCTGACCTCGACGCCTCCCGCCGCCCCCTCTCGGCCTACCGCTCCCCCAGCCGGATTCGCGTCCTCATCCACTGCACCCCCCTCTGCTCCTCCCTCCGCGACCTCTCCGCCTCCCTCTCCTCCTGGCTCGCTCTCCTCGACTCCTCCCTCCTCCCTCTCCCCGATCTCCGCAAGAAGGCTGCCGATCTCTCCGCCGACATGCAAAACCCTAACTTCAGAGTAAACCCCCTCCCCAAAATTTCATCATCATCATTATCATCGAAAAGTTTAAATCTTGACCATTTTTTTTGTTCGATTAGGTCACGGAGAACGAAGAGAGAGTCTACTGCACCCTCCAGATGGAGGCGAAGGTGCGGCAGACCTCGAACTCGAAGGCGGTCCAGAGCGCCATCATCATGGACCTCGCCCGCGCTCTGGGGATCGACCTCGGCGACCACGGGAGGCTCTCGGAGCAAATCAAGCTGCTGCGGTCTGACCTCGTCGTCTCGAGCACGGCCGAGGAGCGGCGGATCCTGATGTCCCTGGAGAAGATCTTGGACAGCTGGTCGACGACGCCGCCCTGCGTCGTGGAGGAGTGCACAAGCTCCAGTTTCGAAGAGGATGCTCAGATCCCTCCGTTCAAGAATTTCCTCTGCCCTTTGACAAAGGAGGTGATGAAGGACCCCGTGGTGGTCGCATCCTCGCAGACGTACGAGAGGACCGCGATCGAGTACTGGTTCAATCGGTGCCTTGAGGACGCACTGGACCCGACCTGTCCCGTGACTGGCCAGGTGCTGGAGAATTTGGAGCTGAAGTCGAACATTGGACTTAAGGGGGCGATCGAGGAGTGGGTGAATAGGAACATCGAGCTACAGATCAAGTCGGCTCTGGATTGTCTCCGGGAGGTGGGTTCGAGACCGACGGAGACCGCAGAGACGGCGCTGGATAATGTTTATAGGATATCGGAGGAGTATCCGGAAAGTAGGTACAAGGTGAGGAATGCGGGGGTGGTTAGTCTCGTGGTGAGGATGCTCAAGGACCAGTCGAAGAGGATGAGGTCGCAGATTAGGTGCAAGGCACTGATGGCAATGTTCAGCATGGCAATGGATGAAGAGAGCAAGGTGCAGTGAACATTCTGTTATCTTACTGCATTTCGAATTACTTCTTTCTCTTTACTCTATATATTTTGTCAAATGTATCTCTTTCAATGCTATATTCTGTCTATAGCTAGGAATCACTGAGACCCAAAAGCTGTGCCCGTGGCGCATTGCGTTGAACGTGACACATAAACTCCAATATATACTAGACCATGCTAAAATTGGTGCCGCATATGTGTCATTGTCCCATGCGTGTCATGTTGTTGTGTCATTGTGTCCGATATCATGTCATGTTGTCATGTTGTTGTGCCTGTATTGAGTATAATGTATAAGCTGCATGATGTAGGATAATTAGCGGGCAAGTTGTTTATTATAGTATTGTCCCGATATTGCTTATTGGGCTAGGAAGTGTGTATAGAGAAGTAAAGTAAAAAAGAAAAGAAAAAGAACTTGTGAGTGGAGGGAATATAAGGAACCAACTATTCTGAAAATAACAAGGTCTACAAATAAAGAATGAATGTAAGATCACTCCTTACCCCATGGTAGGACAAGACCCATGCATGGGCCTCTCGTGGATCATCACTTCGCAGACCCCATGTGTCACGTCCCGATCTCCCGCATGAATCGACCGTCCCCACTAGGCGCGAATCACCACGCCGGCGCTCTCGTGAGACGATCTTTTCCATCTGGACGTGATGCCGCACGAGCACAAGCTGCGTCCGTGCAAGGCCATGATCCGAACATACGGTAAGATGATTAAGCCACAGAGTCGCACAGGTAGTCCGAATGCAGCGAAAATAAGAAACGAACAGGCGATTGGTAACAAGCTCACAGAGTCATCAATAGCGGAAGCATTGAATAACACAAGTATAGAAGTAAAACAAGCACTTTATTGATATTGCACAAGTATTACAAGCGACGCTAGGCCGAGATTACAAGTCGCTCAAGTCCCTCTCTCGAAACAATAAAAGCGTGCCAAGTGGCTACAATTTGTGGAATGATACATACGCGATGTTCCAACATTATGTCTTGTATATGCGCTTCTGCTCCAGACGCAACGTTCCAAGGCTCCAGAGCGAATTTCATGCCTTAGCACGCACGAAGGAGTTTTCATACCGAATGAGGTTCTCTCGCACCCTGCAAGCAATCTGGTGGGTTATCAGTACATGAATGCACTGGTGGGGAGGCTTCTTGTCCGTTCGACAAATCCAAACACGTTATATAGGTTCCGTGCACCATCTATTAAGTTATCTTTCTAGTCTTGTCTTAGGATCAGTTTTATGGCATAATGAAAAGCCTTACTCGTGTGACAGTGCGTCGTACGATATAAGAGTAACACGGCGAGACTTACCAACTTACCATCCATCCTTCCGTGTCCAAGGTAAACCAAGTTAAACCAAGCACGAGTATATATAATGAAATCCAAGAGAAATTGTATAAACAAACACGAGTGTCACGAACGAGGTTCTGTTTCAGGTGCACGAGTTACACGGATTATCCAGAAGTGTTGCAGAAGATGTTCAAGTGTTCAAATATGTATAAGTGTACACAGATGTCTAATACTGATATCTGTTCAGGTGTTACAAGTTACACGATGCGATGCAATAACTCACACGCGGATTGACGCTAAGCGAGGATGACTTATCTATATGAACATGAGTCGCTGTGAGTCGCTGGCATAGCCATAAATGACGATTTATAGTCTTTGACGAGGATGGTATGCAACGAAAGTATACGGTGCGCTACAAGCCATCCCGTCCAGCACACGAGACTATCAGCCTTTTGAGTGAGGATGGTGCGGCGTGAGCGGAGATGCCATCCTGCTCGCACACGAAAGGATACTTGCAGGTTCCTAGTCCTGGAACAGTCTTGGTGACCTAACGGTCTCGGATACTTGCAGGTTCATATTGCACCAAAGGACTATTTGATAGTCTTCTAGCTAACTAGATGCATGCACGATATGGATAGTGTTACTGGATCGCGGCATAAAATTATTTGAAAAGCGTTAAAACGAGGCAACGAGTACAAGTTACAATATAAGCAGGCAAGCATGCATTTATATGAAACATAAGCATTTATGTTAGCACGAGTCTAAGGGGAAGTGCGAGGAGTGAAACCGTACAGGGACATATCGAGCGACATAATCCATAAGGCGAGCAGTGTAAACAAGTAAAATGGTTCACTACGAAGAGTCTATAATGATCTACTCGAGGCATAGCGGGGTCTACTTGCACGAAGCTAAGGTAGCATGCGAGGGTCCATGTTATAGGCCAAGTTACATTTCCATGTTCTAAAACAAACAATACAAGATGAGATTATTCCCTTAGCTAGGTGTGTTGTATTCTTTATTAGCATGCAAGGGATGATTCACCTAGCGACTAGCATATATTGTCCATATTTTAAGTGTGCTGATTAAGCAAAGACAAGTTCATCGTAGCCACCCATCTTAGCGATGATTTGTCTCGGTCGAGCGATACTCCGAGCGAGCCTTTGAAAGTCTAAGTCTGAACTCCTGAAGGTCCAAGTCTGAAATCCTTTGCCTCAAGCAAGTCTTATCGCTGAGCAAAGCGGGTCGGGTCGTTGCACTTGCGCCGTTTGAATCAGCCGTCCGCTTGAGCGGAACGGGTCGTTACATTATACACCACTCAGAAAAAGTCTTATTCTCGAGACTTCCTGAGCGCAAACCGTTCTATCGCAACTATCGAATCTATCTCAAGCATAGCAAACAGTGTCACGTGCGTGTTGGGTCTGTCTCATTGAATGACTCTATCATTCAATCCAAGCTGACTCGGTCTGTACTGTGCCTTAGCGCGGAACATATATCGCTTAACGCAGGGTACAGTATGATTCATCTTGAATGGCGATCTAAGGCTGATGCAAACTTATCCAAATCGTTATACTCGTCCAAGCGTATCTAGCACATTCACTTATAACAACATTCAATTTTAGTACATCACTGAGTTTGGATCGTACATATATGTCACGTCCTGATCTTTTGCAGGAATCGGCCGTCCCCGCTAGGCGCGAATCACCCCACTAGCGCTCCCGCGGGACGATATTTTTCATCTGGACGTGATGCCGCATGAGCACAAGCTGCGTCCGTGCAAGGCCATGATCTGAACATGCGGTAAGATGACTAAGCCACAGAGTCATACAGGTAGTCCGAATGCAGCGAAAATAAGAAACGAACATGCAATTGGTAACAAGTTCACAGAGTTGTCAATAGCAGAAGTATTGAATAACACAAGTATAGAAGTAAAACAAGCACTTTATTGATATTGCACAAGTATTACAAGCGTCGCTAGGTCGAGATTACAAGTCGCTCAAGTCCCTCTCTTGAAACAATAAAAGCGTGTCAAGTGGCTACAATTTGTGGAATGATACATAGGCGATGTTCCAACATTATGTCTTGTATATGCGCTTCTGCTCCGGACACAACGTTCCAAGGCTCCAGAGCGAACTCCACGCCTTAGCACGCACGAAGGGGTTTTCGCACCGAACGGGGTTCTCCCGCAGCCTGCAAGCAATCTGGTGGGTTGTGGGGAGGCTTCTCGCCCGCTCGACAAATCCAAACACGTTATATAGGTTCTGTGCACCATCTATTAAGTTATCTTTCTAGTCTTGTCTTAGGATCAGTTTCATGACATAATGAAAAGATTAACTCGTGTGGCAGTGCGTCGTGCGATATAAGAGTAACACGGCTAGACTTACCAACTTACCATCCATCCTTCCGTGTCCAAGGTAAACAAAGTTAAACCAAGCGCGAGTATATATTTTGAAATCCAGGAGAAATTGTATAAGCAAACACGAGTGTCATAAGCGAGGTTCTGTTTCAGGTGCACGAGTTACACGGATTATCCAGAAGTGTTGCAGAAGATGTTCAAGTGTTCAAATATGTAAAAGTGTGCACATATGTCTAATACTGATATCCGTTCAGGTGTTACAAGTTACTCGATGCGATGCAATGACTCACACGTGGATTGCCGCTAAGCGAACATGAGTCACTGGCATAGCCATAAAGGACGAGTTATAGTCTTTGACGAGGATAGTATGCAACTAAAGTACACGGTGCGCTACAAGCCATCCCATCCAGTACACGGGACTATCAGCCTTTTGAGCGAGGAGGCGCGGCGTGAGCGGAGATGCCATCCTGCTCGCACACGAAAGGCTGCACGAGTTTCATCCGGATCGGATCGGCCCCGGTGTCCGGGAGACCGTCCGTGGAGCAAGATTCGAGAATCTCCCTCGTTACCAAGTTGTCCGCGACATGTAAGTCTTGGGTCTTCCAGATTCACAATATTACATGATAATTCTTGATTATTGTTCTGAACGAGTATTGCTCATGATTCTCGTTCAGAGTTCAACTTGACTTAATATATTTTTTCTAGTTCGGGAACTGCCTTGGTGACCTAACGGTCCCGGATACTTGCAGGTTCATATTGCACATAAGGACTATTTGATAGTCTTCTGGCTAACTAGATGCATGCACGATATGGATAATGTTACTGGATCGCGACATAAAATTATGTGACAAGCGTTGAAACGAGACGAGTACAAGTTACAATGTGCAAGCATGCATTTATATGAAACATAAGTATTTACGTTAGCACGGGTCTAAGGGGAAGTGCGATGAGTGAAACCGTACATGGACATATCGAGCGACATAATCTATAAGGCGAGCATTGTAAACAAGTGAAGCGGTGCACTACGAAGAGTCTATAATGATCTACTCGAGGCATAGCGGGGTCTACTTGCACGAAGCTAAGGTAGCATGCGAGGGTCCATGTTATAGGCCAAGTTTTATTTCCATGTTCTAACACAAGCAATACAAGATGGAATTATTCCCTTAGCTAGGTGCGTTGTATTCTTTATTAGCATGCAAGGGGTGATTCACCTAGCGTCTAGCAGGTATCGTCCATATTTTAAGTGTGCTGGCTAAGCAAAGACAAGTTCATCGTAGTCACCCACCTTAGCGATAATTCGCCTCGGTCGAGCGATACTCCGAGCGAGCCTTTGAAAGTCTAAGTCTGAACTCCTGAAGGACGAAGTATGAAATCCTTTGCCTCAAGCAAGTCTTCTCGCAGCAAAGCGGGTCGGGTCGTTGCACTTGCGCCGTTTGAATCGGCTATCCGCTTGAGCGGAACTGGTCGTTACACCATGCACGGGCCTCTCGTGGATCATCACTTCGCAGACCCATGCACCGGCCTCACGTGGATCATCACTTCGCCAACTTGCCAAATGGGTAATCGGATGTACACATGGATTCTAACCTTGATACTATCATATATAGGCAACAAACTTTTGTCTCATATCTGATGCAGAACTAAATTTTGGGGTTTAACAATCCCCCCCCCCCCCCCCCCCCCCCCACACACACACACTCAAAGACGTGATGCCCTCGTAATTGCTTGCATAATGGTCTAGTCTCATCCCAGTAGAATACAGCCACATGGTAGTTCTATTACTATTAATCACGCCCTAACCATGGGCCCATCAGGACATGACCCATGCATGAAACTTAATGTGCATCACCATCTGGGTATCCAACCATTGTGTATGGAATAGACTCGAGCATTCATGTATAAAACAATCAAATTGTCATCTCACATCTTATGTAGACTAAAACCTTGGTATTTCACGATTGTAAATATGATTTTCTTTAGTTTATATATGAATGATTTAGTCTCATGTGTACGTCCGGATTAACCATTTCTGTAAGTGTATAACCAAATTGTGATGCACATTGAGGTCCATGCACAGGGCATGCCCTAGCGGGTAAGTGGACCGGGGCATGATTGGTATACAAGAGATAATACTATCAATAGTCTGCCAGACCATTCTTAGACAACATTTGGTGAGAATAAGGGTAAAAATAAAATTAATGGATCGAACAATATTTGTATTTGCTGCTCCGGTCTAACTGCTCAATTTGACCAAGGGTGGTGACCTAACTACTGAGTAGTATGTGCATATTCATGAGAGGTGCACTCCAAATGAGAGAAGGAACCTGGATCTGCAACATACAACGAAATCCTAATAAATAGAAGAAGTTTTTAATACCCTGATTTCAAAAGCTGGTCCTTATTTATTTATTTAGTTCAAATTTCTAAAGTACCCCCCCCCCCCCCCCCCCCCCCCCCACACACACACACACACACACACCCACACACCCACACACACCCCACCCCACCCCACCCCAACAACAACAACAAAAATGAAATTAGTTAATATCATTTTCTATACTTTCATGTCAAGTGTTATAAACATTTGGCATTTTCTCTAGATAATCATGGTCGAAGAAGGTATGACTAGACTGGCTATTCGTAGTTTGACAGCAAGTTTGGAGAAAGAAAGAGAGTATGCTTTGCGGTTATTGCTTGAATTCTCATCTGAAGAGGGGTATTGCAGAAAATTAGCTTTGGAGAAAGGAGCTCTAGTTCTTCTTTCAAGTATGACTACAAATTTAGAGTATCCTACACTGTCTAATTTAGCTGAGGAGATCCTAAAGAACATGGAAATGATAGATGAGAATGTAGAGCAATTGGCAATGGCAGGAAGATACCAGCCTTTACTCACTCGACTTTGCAAAGGTATGCTGTTCATCATACAAGGTTATGGAAAGATTTGTGTAGCCAATGAATTTCTTTAATAAGACTTTCAGCCAGTACCATTCAAACAACTGAAATATTTTTCATTAGTAGTTCTTGTTAATCTTATTATCAGATGTTTGCCCCCCATATGATAATGCTTTCTGTGCCGTGTCCATGCTTTATTTTCTTATATTTCATTGTTTATTTTTAATTTATGTTTAGCTGGATATGAGATAAAGTATGTAAATTTATGTTTTGAATTATGCTGGTGTCAATGGATTGACTCGAATCAGTGAAGCCTTAAAGTAAATATGACTTCCTTTTACAATTCTCTCTCATTTCTCCATGTCTTATCCTCTTTTGAGAAAAAGGATGGAATCAAGGGGATCCCAGCCAAATTTAATTCATGTTAAACATTATATTCAGTACTAATAACAACTATGAAATATGAACTCTCTATTTCCTAAATAATTTAAGTGCATTGTAACTTAAGACCTGAGGTACAAGTAATGTAATATTCTACATAGTTATTGTTTAACATAGTAAACCTTTCTCGGCCTAAACGTATTGGTTTCCTTTGGAAAGAACTCCCCAAAAGCAATATGTTTAAACATAAAATAAGAAGATACCACATTATAGAGTAACCAAACTGTACAACAAATGGCAATCATCATTATTGAGTAAGATTAAAGGAACTAGATCAAAGTGGGGAACCCCTTCTGTTTTATAACTATTGAAGCCTTCCCCCATCAGAATGGGGTTGACAATGGAGTATAAGCAAGCCCCATGTAACACTTGACGAAGTTTATTCCAATCAAATGTACTGACTTGTCAAGTGTAGAACTGAGAGTTGCTTGTAATTATCTTTGATCAAATAAAATAGGAGAGTAGAACTGTTAACTATTTTAGAAGAAGACATCATAACCGGGTCCAGGTGAGCACGCCATCTTCAAGGTTAACTAGTAAAAGGCACAGGCACAAATCTCGAGTGCAACAGCACAATGTTACAGGGTTCTGGTGTAAAACTACCAATTATGGCATCCGGACCACTAGTTTATTGGGTATAATCCACAAATTCAAGCAGCGCTGGAAAGTGATACCAAAACTGCTGAGAACTACCAGAAACAGTCGATTCAAACCGGAAAATACTCATAGGAAGGGTCCTCGACAGATACTTCAAATCAAGCAAATCCCAATATCAGAATTAGGAAAAGTTTAAATTGTAGAGTAGTGACATTCTGATAAAGGAAATGACATTTTAAAGGTTAAGTGGTAAGGGAAATGACAGGCAAAACCTTATCTAGAGTCTGTAGACAGGAAGGCTAGGAAGGCTGGTTACTCATTCTCAATATCATAGTAAGTCCATTGAAAAGTTTCTCAGTGTTTATATCCATTTGTTAGAAGTTTTCTCGGTAGAATTTAGGAAACAGTACCCTTAAATTATTCGAAACACCTCTAAGATTCTTCCTGTCTTTGGAACCTACACTCAACATCCGTTCCTTGGAACCTGAACCTCTTAAGGTTCTTATTTCACCAACAAGAACAACCATTGTATCATGACTACCAATATGCAAGAATACATATTCTCTTTGATTCCACATAACGTCCATGAGCTGCATATAGTTTCACATACCCATTTGTTTAACTTTATTTCTTAGATTTCTTAATGAAGAAAATAGTCTCGTAGGTGACTGCAGCACGAATCACAATTTGTAGCTTGAAATATTCTTATGTTTCCCATTATGTAACATTCTATCTATAGGTCTGAAGATAATTCCAGAAAACAGGGGAGAGAAATTTATGGTGGCATTCTTTGATTATTCTTGATGAAGAAAATAGTCTCACATGTGACTGCAGCACGAATCACAATTTGTTGCTTGAAATATTCTTATGTTTCCCATTATGCAACATTTTATCTCTAGGTCGGAAGATAATTCCAGAAAACAGGGGATAGAAAATTATGGTAGCATTATTTTGATTAGTCAATTGTATTTCCTATAAGTCCCTGTTACTCCCTTATTTCTGCCATCTTTTTGACTGTTGTTCCTTTTGAGATCCCATTGACAATAAATTACTTAATTCAGTTCGTACATACCTGCTACCTAGCTTCTGTATACTCAGAGTTGATCTCACAGTTCTGCAACCCTTGCTAACAATCAGAGATGTAGGTATATTGGTCAATTCCTGCTCTAATACTATTCTGCATTATACATTCTACATTCTACGTATGATATTGTAGAAGACCATCAGAAATTTTCTCTAACATGAGCTGATTATCTTTCTGAAAAAAGGAACGGAGGATGTTAAGGTGCAGATTGCCATCCTCCTTGGGAAGATTCCTTTAACCAACAGTGGGAAAGACTACATTGCTAGAAAAGGTGGTGGAGTATTGGTTGATATGCTTTCATCCAGCCTAGAGGGAAGGGAATCAAGTTTGCAGGCGTTGTATAATCTGTCAACCTTGGATGACAATGCTACTCTCCTTGTTGATTTTGGTCTGCTTCCAGCACTTACAGATATCCTCTTCGCAATGCCAGATTGGTCGTCTGACCTAAAGGTTCTTTCTGCGTCAACCATAGCAAATATTCTGTCAAACTCCGGGCACTGGGAATTATCACCTGCAGATAAGGATGGGCATCCAATGCAGTCAGAGTTCATCATTCGTAGGCTTCTGGAGCTTTTGACTCTGTCAACTGAGCAATGCCAAGCAGCAGTTATTCACATTCTTTGTGGAATGGCTGCTTCACCACAAGCATCAGGTACTTCTCTCTGATTTGTAAGATTCTCAAAGTACTTGGTGACTTTTATGAAATGCAGTGGCAAGTCTGAGATTGTACTTGATCATTATAATGTTCAATATAGTGGTGTTGTGTGGCTTGTGTTCAACAACGGAGAAGCTCAGGAGGAGTCAAAGACAAATGCGGCTCTTTATTTTTGGAGCTTGGCAACCAAACTGTCCCAACCGGTATACCGGTTTTCCAGCAATTAGTGCGCACGAAAATGCGCACTAGACCGGTATACCGATTTTCCAAACTGGTATACCTGGCTTTCCAGTGCGCAAACCATAATTCTGGTTCCCAAACCCTGAATTCCGGTTCGGGCGGTTTCTACATATCTACATATGGGTCTTGTTTTAATAAGGTCTAAGACGGTCCAGATTTGATCCAAACTTTATGAAGTTTTAGGAGAGCCTATTTGGGGTTTTCCTAAACTAATATAAGAGAACTTGATATTAAAGTATAAGGAAAACTAAGGGAATAAAGAGAGAAGGTGGTGATCTTGTTGGAGATCTCGTAAGGAAGAGTTTGTTCGATATGGTATTTCTTGTATGAATTTTTGTAAGATTTTTTCTCCTTATTCAATAAAGATATTCTTTCCTTGTCACATGGACATAGATCAATCTTTGATCGAACCACGTTAGATCTTGTGCTCTTGTGCTGCTATTGTTTTCGGTATGTTTCTTTTCTTTATTCATCGTTAAAGGCAATTCTCAATTTTTGCATATTCATAAGAATTTGTATCTGAGCTAAGGAAACTAAAGGTTCTTCGATATAATTGATCTAGGTCAACGTTAGGAGAGGTGAGTCGGTTTTGATTCTTTACGTGTGTTTGTGTCACACCTATTCACTCGTGAATCAGAAGAACATAACCAAGCTGGAGTCAAAATCGAAACTATTCTTTTTCTTGGGATTCAAATAAGCAGTCAAAGGTTACTAAGTTATGGGATAATTGATCTAGGAGCCAACTTATCTCGATTAGGTTCCAAGTTATGAACAAAAGTGACACACCCAAACACTCGAGGAGGTAAGAAAAAATGTGCGACATCTGTATGTAACATGGAAAACGGAACTTTGTTATTTAATACAGATGATGGCATGCGATTAATTAGATAACATGCAGTAAGAACGACATCTGTCCAATACTGTTTAAGGACATGCATATTGAACATGACTGGTTATTAAGGAAAGTAGGGTGTTCACTAGTCGAGATGTGATCTTCGATGAAGTTTCCATTTCGATAAAGTTTCCATGTTGAAAGATGTAGGAAAAGAGTCTAAGGAGGTTAGTGGCACATAAGGTGACAATGATTTGGTAGGGGTGGAGGTGGAGATTTCTGGTAGTCAAGAGGATACAGACGCTAAAACACCATTATAGTCTATTGATGGGAGGTGGATGAGCATATTACAGAGATGGAGGATGAGAACCAACTTCAACGAGACATGTATACAATAGAATTAAAGTATATACAATAGAATTAAGAACATTGAGGCGTCCACATAAGGCACCAGTCATGTATGGTTTCAAAGACATGGTTTCATCTGCTCTAGTCGTGAAACAGAAGATATAAACGATTATAAGGCTATTTGGCAAGAGGACATGGATCAATGGATAGTGGTCACGACATAGGAGATGGAGTCACTTCAGAAGAACGGTACATGGAACTTGGTTGAGCTACCTAAAGGGAAAAAAAGGCTATTGGCTGCAAGTGGATATTTAAAAAAAAAGGATAATGAGCAATACAAGACAATATTAGTTGCGAAGGGTTATGCTCAAAAGGAGGAGATTGACTACAATTAGATCTTCTTGTTCGTAGTCAAACATATATCTATTCGAGTTTTATTGGCACCGATAGTATCTCATGATTTAGAGTTGGAACAAATAGATGTGAAAACAGTCTTTTTGCATGGTGTGTTGAAAGAGACCATCTTCATGAGACAATCTGAAGGTTTTATGGACCCCGCCAAGAAGAATATGTATGTGAACTCAAGTAGTCTTTTTATGGGTTGAAGCAGTCTCCATTGCAATGCAATGGTATAAGCGCTTCCATTTGTTTATGATGATACCAATTTCTCTTAACGTGAGTATGATAGCTGCATGTACTCAAAGCGGCTCAAGGATAGTTCGTAGATATATCTTCTCTTATATATTAATGATTGGTTGATCGCTTCTAGGAGTATAGCGGAAATAAGGACGCTCATAGTTTGATTTAGTGCATAATTTGACATGAAGTATTTATGTGGAGCAAGAAGGATCCTTGGGATGGAAATTTATCGAGATAGGAAGGCTGGAAAGCTATGACTAACCTAAAGGAAATATGTTGAGAAGGTGGTGGAGAGATTCAACATGAAGGACTAAAGATAGGTGAGCATCCCTATCGTCGGTTATTTCAAGTTATCCTCAAAGGAGTGCCAGAAAATAAACGAGAAGAAAAAGATGTCTCGAGTACCATATGCTAGTGCGGTGAGATCATTCAAGTATGCTAAAGTATGCACTCAGCCAGATTTATCATATACGATTAGTTTAGTCAAACGATACATGTCAAATCCAGAAAAGCTTCATTGGGAAGTGGTAATGTGAATATTTCGGTATCTAAAAAGAAGTAAGGATCTTAGTTTATTGTTTCACATGTCCAAAGATAGATCGAGCCAGTTGTAAGATATGTGGATACAAATTATGTTGGTAACTTGGCTAAGAGGATCAACTACATGTTATGTATACACACTTGTAACTTTTCTAGTTAGTTGGAAGTCTACCATTCAGAATATTATGGAGTTATCAACTACGGTGCCAGAATACACGTCATCAATAGTATAGCATCCAAGGAAGCTCTGTGGTTAGAAAGTTTAGTTGGCGAGTTTTGATTCGAGAAGGTGCAGATTCATTTATTTTGTGAGAGTCAAAATGTGATTCATCTCACGAAGAATCAAGTATACTACATTAGAAAAAATAATCGACGTACAATATCACAAAATAGGGGAGTTGCGCAATAAGGAATTGATCTTATAAAGTTCGATACTAAGGTGAATTCGACGGATATGCTAATGAAGGTGATTCCTATGGTGAAGTTTGGCTTATGTTAAGGTATTTAGGTACAAGGAAGGTTCACGATCTTAGTAGGAGGTTCGTGTGACAGTTGTGCAGCAATGGGCAAAGACTGTGTCAACGAGCAAGGGGATACTAAAGGAGAAGCTAAAGATTAAAGGGGATACTAAAGGAGAAGCTAAAGTTTAAAGGAACGTGGATGCAATTTGCAACAAAGGTAGCTTCTTGATCTCAAGCAAAGGTGGAGATTATTGTTGTCTGGCTTGTGTTCAACAATGGGAGCGATGGATGTCATCCAAAGAAAGGAGAAGCTCAGGAGTCGAAGAAGGGCTATTTTTTTGGGAGCTAAAGCAGCCAAATAGCCCCAACCAATATACCCGTTGGCACCCAATGGGTATACTGAGTGCACACTAGACCGGTATACCGGTTTTCCAAACCGGTATACCGGAGTGCGCACTGGAACAATAATTCCGGTTCCCAAAACGACAATGAAAATTATATAGAGCATTTATAGCTGCATCGTGGTTAGATAGAAGCTTGTAAAAGGAACACGGATCTCAAACATCTCATACATTATAGTACATAACTCATGACTGTTTATTACGAATTATGTTTCTCCATAATGAATTTATTCAAGTAAATACTTTAGGTTTGCAATCTATACTAAGATGTCTCTTTTCATGACTCTAAAAGCTTCTCCTACTTTTTCTGAAATGAAATGTAACTACATTTATGTTCCCCTACGACTACTAGTCGGTGAAGTTTGGAATGGAGGAAGTCGTGCATGATCTTGATAAGAATTAGAAAATCTGTGATTTACAATATATAGGTGAAAATAAAACAGATAATGAAGGAAGAATCATTTTATTTTCTTTATTTAGACTTTAGAGTGAACTACCTCAGTACGACTACTAGTCTACAACAACTATTTCAGGTATCCTAGAGCCAACAAAACTGAGAGCCTGATTTATTATTCTCATTTTGAAGATTCTACCATATCTAGTCAAATAAGTTGATTCATTTATATACTGATATGTTCAGCTTGTTCTTGAAAGTTTAGGCCTCGACATACCACAACTTGGATTATGTGCTTCAACTTTTAGAAGTTTATGTTAGATCTTGTCCAGTTGGATTATGAAAAAAAAAGTAATTTTTTTATTTTATTTTATGATGGAGCATGTCAAAATATAATTGGAGTAATTTTCAATAGGAGCTGCGGACCTGAGCATATTGGCCACTGAGCTGAAGTGATCCAATTTAATGTTCAGCAAGCAAGTTTCTAGGTGTGCTCAAGGACTTGGGGTGACTGTCTAATTCCTTATCTGTGCCCACATGGCACAGTAGAGTTGTTAACTCATGGGCTTGGTATGGCAAATGCATCAACAACATATAACATTTTAAAGCTCCAACATAATCTTGAAGTTAAGATAACTTGTTTTTGAAAGCTGTAGAGTTGTTAACTCATGGGCTTGGTATGGCATATGCATCAACAACATAACATTTTAAAGCTCCAACATAATCTCGAAGTTAAGACAACTTGTTTTTGAAAGCTGTAAGGGATGAGTAAGATTGAAGATGTGGAATTATCAATGAAATATTTGCACCTATACCTTAATTTGATTGTTATATGCCAAAGGAGTATATCATATGCAACTTGGGGAAGAAACAAATAAGGATACATTTTTGCTAGGACAGATTGATTCGAACCACAGAGAGTCAGTGGAAGATATTCACTCAAAGGATTTGGACTGATAAGAATTTGGTGTTGGGAACTTTTATCTTGAAGATGCTCAGTAATTGGCCTTCCTGCTCTCATGCCCCCTAATATTTTACTGAACAAATTCTCAAAAAAAGTCTCTGCTAACCCATTTTGACCAAATATCATCTCATTTAACACACAGCCAAGTATGGTCATGTTCAGGTGCACCACTAAATGAGACTGTTCATCACTTCTACTGATTGCCATCTTAAGAACTGCCGGAGAACACTCACACCAACATGTTGTTTCTCTGACTTCCAAGTAGTAAACCTGTAAAGTGCAGATACAAGTTTGTAAAACCATGACAAAGATGTGAACAAGGAGCATCAAACATGACATACCCTGGATTTCTCCATCTCCTCCTTAAGATCGAAAGCAAATGGGTTCACCGCATTACCTTTTCCTATGGTCTGTACCCTCCTATGCTTCTATAACGAGAAAAGAAAAGAAGGTACGATAAACGACAACCATGACTACCGGAGTGGAAGCCGTTCGGAGACTTGGTGCACCTGTCGACGAGGGGGGCGATGAAACTGGTGGAGGAGAATGTTACCCACAAGATTTTTCACTCCACCGAGACAATTTTGCACAACATGTCAAACTAAGGGGTTTAGTTGGAAGACTCTAGAATTCTCTAGAATGAGGTGAAGCCCTCTTGAACTCTCATGAGGCTTCTCTAAGTTTCTAGAAGTTCTAGACTTTTTCTTATCATGTCATTTTTATTATTATGAAGCATTGTAAATATCTAGGTTCTAGAAAGTTTCCATTGTTAGATGGTGGACACATGTCACAATCTTAGCCATTCTTGTAAAGGTCTTTGGGCTATAGGGGGGGGGGGGGGGGGGGGGGGGTACTCATTTGTTCCTCACCACCCAAGTAGTAGTAAAGTTTCTCTAGTACAATGACTTTTAAACATTTCAATATCTCTCTCTTTTGCTCCACATGTTCTCATTGTCGTCTTAGCTGTCTAGCTAAGCATTTGGGAAAGTCTTGCACGGGCTTCGAGGATGAAGTTTGTATGCTGCACGGATCGAGGTGTAGGCGAAAATACTAAGTCCGTGAAAATTGGTATTAGAGTATATTTAGTATCTTATGAACTTCTCCTTATCAAACATTCACCTCAAACTTTCTCCTTTATCTAACATACTTCTTGGTTATCTGCTTGTGGATAAGCCTCGTCTTAATCCATGTCTGCTCAGAAATAAGTAGTAGTTATGTACCTCTAAGAAGATAAAAATGAAGTCAGCTAGAGTATGCTCTTGTTATAATGTTTGGCACAGATTTGGAAAAACCCAAATAAGGGATAGTTTCCATTAGGCTCAAGGCCAAGTATATATAGACAAAGTTGCATGGTAGGCTAGCCACTCTTATGGACATTGGACTAAAAGAGCACAGGGAGATAAGAACACAAAAAGTACTATACAATGGAATCTCGCTATTCTTGACACCCTCACCAAACTCAAAATGGGTCGACCAACATTAGTTTGTCAAGTAGAAATTATTAGAGAGCACGCTTTTTCTTTCTTTCTGTAATTTATGTCTACTCGTTTATATGTTCTTCAGAACTTGTTAGAGAGCACCTTTTTATTCTCCTCTTGTTTTTCCTGTTTGGACCATGATCAGATTGGATTTTAAGCATTAATATTGTGTGCATATTTACATGAAGTTTACGATATCCATTTTTCATTCAAATTTCTGGTAATACAGATCTGACAGCTACCCATATAAGAAATGCCGGTGGCATTGCTGCTATTGTGCCATATCTTGACCACATGGAGCCTGATCTCAGGACTCATGCTTTGAAGCTTGTGAACCTGTTGTCTGAAAAGACGGGCCAGGTTCTTGTTGAAGAGCTGAGAGATGCCAACAAACTACCGTATTTAAAGGAAAAGCTGTTGGATCCTCAATTTGAGTTCGGTGAGAGAGCTGAAATTGTATGCATCCTTGCCAGGCTCCCCTTCTCAGTTGACGAGGTGAAAACAATCCTAGGGCCTGATTTTCTGAGATGGGCTGTCAGTAAGCTCAAGGAGCAAAAACTCAGCTCCTACGGAAAGAACTCAGCTAGCACCAAAAGCATGGTTGAAGGCCTTCTTGGGCTTTTATTGCACTACGCCAGGAGTCCTGACCCAGAAATGCTGGCCCTTGTTCAGGAATATCACTTCATGAGCATTTTCCATGAACATATCAGCAATCGTTCACATGAGAGAGCAAAACAGAAAGCTGCACTCGGATTAAAATATTTATCAGAGTCATCAAGGTTACCAACTCTGACAGAGTATTCAGAGCCTCAACCTCGCGGTGGATTTTGTGTTCCCTTGGTATTTATTTGTAGCAAGAAATCAATGGCTCCTGTCTCCTGCCCTCTTCACAGCATTGGATGTGAAGAGGGCAGTTCTTTCTGCTTACTTAAAGGGAACGCAATTAAGCCACTGGTAGATCTTCTGAATGATGAGAATACACAAGTACAGATAGCAGCAGTGGAAGCTCTTTCCACGGTTGTCTCCGACGGTCAAAGCCTAAAGAATGCTGCTGAAGAACTGAAACAACTTGGACTTTTTGATGCTGTAATCAGTCTTTTCAAAGAGGTCAGGCCGGGGGAGCTTCAGGAGAGACTGATGGCCATGGTGGAAAAATTATTGAGAGTGGAGGCCGTTCTCCAAGATTATTCAACCGACCAACATCTGATCAGGGCATTGGTAGAAGCTTTCGGACATGGGAATGCCAACACTAAGAGGCATGCTCAGGATGCCCTAACTAACTTAAGGCAGATATCTGGTTTAGGGAACAGTTCAAATCCAAGTCGTGCGAAAAAGACAAATAGATGAACTACAGATGTTAAAATAAAGTTGCTAACAAAAGTTTTCAAGTTTCGAGTTATTCTTATAGTCAATTGTACATTTGTATTCATGGAATTTGTAAGTTTTGACAGTATCAAGAGTGCTCAGTAAGACGAGGCACAAATAACTGCAGATAGTTAGAGCATCTCTGCACAACATAGAAGTTTCTGGCATATCTGTTGTACTGCTGAATTGTAAGACATTGTAAATCAAAACAACTACAAAATGTAAGATGTAAATGTAGAATGAGTTGGTTGATTCGTTATTTTAATTAATTGCAAGACATTGTAATTCAGAACGACTACAAAATGTAAGATGTAAATGTAGAATGAGTTGGTTGATTCGTTACTTGTGACTGTTATTTGTCTGCCTATTTTCATCTTATGTTGTGGTTAATCCAGGATCACATATACTTAGGGTTCAGATTATTTGAATCCCTCTGTTGTGTGTGCTTGTAGAATGAGTTAAAACACTTCCAGAGTGATTATTCTCTGCTCCCAAGTCCATGTCTGTGATTATAGGCTCAAGATATTAACTGCTCTCACTACCTATTCCTCTGTGATGATCAATATTCAATTTAGTTTGTGGTTTGAGCGGCTTTCAATGTTGCTGACGATCAATGAAAGGCTTGGAAGTCTGAGACTGCTGCTTGCTAAAGTAACACTGCTCATGAAAGGATGAAAGACTACAGTAAATTCAGCAGCAACTAAAACGCTGATAGGAGTGAATGTAAAGTTGGAATGTTGAATGATTACAGCTTGGTTTGGCATCGCTAAAGCTTATTAAAAGTGCAGTCAAAAGCTATCTAAAAAGTTGTTTGGCAGTCAAAAGCTATCTAAAGTTGTTTGGTAAATAGGTTTTGTTAACATGTGTTATGATAACACCTCGATAAGTGTGTATTTTATATTGTTATTTCTATCAATATATTTATCAATACATTTTTTACATTTATCAATATATATTTTAAGTGAAAAATGTATTAATAAATGTGTTGGTAGAAAAAATAATGTACAATGATAGGTTGTTGGGATTATAAAAACAATAATGGATATTTATGTAAAAATGGACTTGATAAGTTGCAGCAAATTTTGGAACCAACCCCTTTCATTGCTTTCAAAAAAATCAGTTCAAAAGTCAACTAATTTTCAAAATATTTTTGATAAGTTGTTACCAAACAACTTGAACCATTTTTCAAGAAAAGAGAGAGTGAGGACAGCGAAGAAAAGCAATCCCAAACCTAACCTACACACCGAACTCGAGTGACTCTTGTGGTTACCGTGGAGAGGTATAAGATTTCGGCTGGATGACAGAAGATTAGTAGGTTCAAAGACATGCAATGCAGTGTAAACTTCCTCGACCAGATTTCAGTATTTAATAATAAATTATGATTATTTTTATCAATTTAGGATTTGTTACAGTTTTTTAAATTTATTTTGCTTACATATCCTATTGATTTGTGCACCTGTCCATCACCTCAAAATTTAGAGTATTACACTGACTGTTATCCCCAAACAAAGTTCACATACCTCTCCTAGACATGCCAGTCTACTATTCTGAACTTTGTGCAACTCACAGATACACTGGCATGAGTCTCGTTTTAGTCGCACAAATATCGTTACAAACGTACGCATTAATTTTCAATTAAATTTCGGACATGTACCCTTCCCTGTTCCAATAGAAATTTGAGGCCCAACAGAAACTTGTTTTGCCCAAACAAAATTACGTTATTATTCTACTTTGAGTATACTACGTTTAGAATATTTACACCGCACTAAAATTCTGGCCCTGCACACTCTTAAATAATTAGAAAATACCGTGCACATTAATTACTAATTAATTAATTAATACGGTGACCCGTATCACCCAAAACCAGGTCCAGCTCCTGCCCAGACTCACCCCCACACCCTCAAGGCCCTCACACAGCATTCCCCCACCACTCTGCACCGCCGCTTCCGCCGCCGCAGCCGCCGCTGCAGCTGCCACAAGCTGCTGCTGCTGACTGCAACTGTTACTGCTGTCGCCGTTCCGGCCAGCCGCCCGCCGGACCGCCGCCCTCCTCCCGCCGGTTTCTATTCAGTGGCCGTGGTTATTGGCAAGAACTCATTGAATCCATCGTTTGAGCTCATAACAAATTAAAGACGACGGCAAGGACTGTAACACCCCGTTCCGCTCAAGCGGACTGCCGTTTCAAACGGCAATAGTGCAGCTGTCCCGACTCGTTTTGCCTCAAACGAGAAGCAAAGGATCCAGACTTGCCCCTACAGTAATCCGGCTTAGGCTTTCAGAGGCTCGCTTGGCGTATCGCTCTACCGAGGCGAATCATCGCTAAGGTGTGTGGCTACGGTGAACTTGTCTTTGCTTAGCCAGCACACATAAAACATGGATATTTTTATGTGCGCTATAAATGACGAACAATGTGCGCTATAAATGAACTTGGAAAACCTGGTCAGGCGTTAGCCTGGTACAAAATTATGTTGTTTGTTAGACAAAATATTAGAAGAGTTGTGTTGTCATTGTTATACACAATTTAAGAGATTGTGTTTGTGTATGAGTAACCTGTTGCGGACATGGTTCGTTTGCTAACTTGTCCATTTGCTTCTTTTGAGAGACTCCCTGATTAAACAAAGTACATGTTCACCTTTGTTTAATTTAGTTCCCTATCCAAAATCAATCAAGTATTATAAGGTGATTATGTTTTAGGATTTTTTTTTACAGCTCCAATGGCTCTCACAAGATCCCAGAAATTTGGCCATGCAGATATTTGGCCTTAGAGTGGATTGGGTTCCACGAAAGCTTAATAAATCATATATTTTCCCTACCATCAAGAGTTTAGTAATGCACACAGAATCACCAATAATTATCATATGCAAACAAGTAACTGAATAAAATTGAAACACATTGTAATCATAAAACTTATGACAATGGAACAACAGTAACAAGTGTATGAAATTAAGGAACCAAAAGAAAACATAAGAACAAAAGGAAAATAGATGTCCAACTTCAATATCCTAAAATTAACTTCAAAATAGTCTTAAAACAGTATGCCGAGAGCCAAACTTATAGCAAATATCCTGAAATTAGCTTCAGTGGGTGTGCCAGGTTGCTTTGTAACATTCCTCAGGACACCTATAGCCTCGGCCAAATTTTGCCTTCAGAGCATCTGGAGACTCCAGCAACTTCAGTCTGATCCATCTCCAACAACATACAAGTCATCTTCACATCACATATTCATGGTCCACAAGTGCATAAGGCTCTCCCCAAGCATCTGGTACATAGACAAAAAATATGAGAAGAAAATACTTGGTGTAGAAGACCAAAAATAAAAAATAAACACTTTTCTAGACAAGAACTCATATACAAATAAACTTTGTACTAATACAGTCCTAACACATCTCTGATGCATGCAATTTAAGTAAAATATAAAAGCCTTTTAGTTCAACAAAAATTATCAATGTTTTTTGATCATATGATCTTGCCATGAGAGTGTATCTATTTGATCTTGCCATGAGAGTGTATCTATTCAGATAGATGGAACATCCGTCCCAGTTCCTCCCCACTCCTACTTTTTCCGACAAATCAAAATATATTTAAGTCGACACCGTCTTCCAATTCCATGAACAGAAAAAAAAAAAAAAAACCCAGCAGCACAGAAGCAATGGGATAAAAAAGGTTTTCTCGGATTAATGGCTATTGAGTCTAGCTCCAACGACAACCTGGATTATCAACTACAAATCCGATCATATACCAAATGCAGCAAAATGATATATTCAAGTCATGAAACCCTAGAAATCCTATAAAAACTTAAGATTGAAATCAAACTCACCGGATGAACGGAGATGGCGGCCGCCGTGGAGAGGGGGTTATGGCCGTCCGTGGAGAGCGAGAGTGACGGGTTGTGTGGAGAGGGGGCAGCGACCGGGAGAGGTGATCGGTTGTGGAGAGAGGACAGTGGAAGGGTGGGTCGCCATGGGGACGGAGGGGGTCGGGATCAGAGAACGGGGGCAGAGAGAGATGAGAGGAAGAGAGGAGAGAAAAAGATTAGCTTATATTCTATGGTAGGTTTTGTAAAAGCACCCTGTACTATTAAGAAAATATTCGACCTTTTCATAACTTTTAATCTCAGCCTTTAAACTCAATCCAAGGGTTGTTACAAAAGATGATTTTGTATTATAAAACTATATATATATATATATATATATATATATATATATATATTCTACTGCGATTTAAAATTAATTTTAAATTAAATCGTCTAACTCGTATATATCATCAATCAATTAATTTAAAATAAATAAATAAAATATAACTACCGTCTTTATTTTTATTTTTCTATACATTTGAAGAAAAAATAAAAAAATCGAAATATATAACAAATGATAAATTATATTTAAACTAACAATACGATATTATCTAATTAAAACATATAAAAAATTCAAAAAAAAATATTCATAATAAATTATAATTAAAATATATTCAAACCATATTTAAAATATTTTAATATAACTTAAAATTTTATTTTAGTTTTTAATAATAATATAGTTATTTTCTTTCTTTCTTTCCGTATAAACAAATACATACTTTTTTATTTACATATATCCATAACAAATTATAACTAAATCTGTAACAAATTTTAATTAAAATATAAATATATATAACAAATATTAATTTAAAAATATTTAAATAGTTAAATTATCTTTTAATAATATTAAAAAAATTATTTTACATGCAATTCATGTGAGTTTACTGATTGTTATATATATATATAAGTGAAATAAAATAGGACGGTTAGACTGTCTTCTTCGTTGTTCAACAATTGCAATGATGCTCCCTGCATGGCAATTATAATCATGCGTCACAAATTACATTTACCTACTACATTCTAACCAACTGTTAAATGGCGTTTGAACGAATTTATAGAAATTCATTTCTCGTTGTTTTTTCTACGGAGAAATGCATTCAACATTTTCATACGGTTGGAAATATGAAGCCATAAAAATTCAAAATTTTCATTCCGTAGAATATTAATTAATTTATTTTTTCACAAATATTTTTTTATTGATTTCATTCTACTTAAATTCAATTTTACCATTAGGGGGACATCTTGAAAGAAAGTGAGGATATTACCGTCCAAAAAATTTATAATTAATACACCTAACCAACATTTATTATAAAATAAAAATATTTTTCTATGAGGTATTAGATTTTACTTTTCCACAACTATAGGGATACTTAAGCCCCCATATTCTCATCACAGACTTACCAAATTTGAGTAAAGAACTCAAAACTCATTTCGAAGTCTGCAAAACTTGAACCAAATAGTACCCTATAGTTCAGAATTGAATAAACAATAATACTAAAGAAACACTAAAATCTGACAATTTTAGAAAAACTAAAATCTGACAATTTTGTTAACCATATGATAGTTAAATGCATAAATACCATTAATACGATAGTCCCATCACAAGGTAAACATATATATCGTCACATCATATTGTCACCAAAGTACGATCATATATTGATGTTTCCGTAACATTACCTTTGAATAAACCACCAACCCCCTTATATACCTTTGAATCCAACCTCTATTGGTTTTGTTGTTTGAGTTCATTTTTGTTTACAAATCAAAACTAGTGTGGATGTTCATCATGTCACTCAAGAGTTTTCACGTGTCATTTTTATCCAACATAAAATTATTTTTGGAGTGATTTGGTGAACATCCACAATAGTTTTGACCACTAATTTGATACAGAAAAACTTTTTGAGTGGATTAACAATAGTTTTGGTGGGTGAATAAAAGTAGTCTTTATTGCTTTGTTAGGAGAGAAAAAAAAAGTTGCCAAGTCTTTATTTTAAGAAAATTTTTAATTTTAGTCTCACTTACTAATATAATTTTGTACTTACCTCTAAAATAAGATATTTATTAAACTTATATTCCAAATTTTTTTATGGATAACGTTCATTTGACCGTAAAAGTCTCTATTCTTCATTTACGTTGTCAAAACGTTCAAATTTTTTTTTTTGAAGTCACAAAGTCATCCTGTAATATCCTGAATGCTTAGAGAGAGGAATAAATAATAACGTGCAGCTCACGTTGATCGTATAATACTCGTATTTTGAATTTTTTTTGAATGTTGAGACAACGTAAATAGAGAAAAGAGATACTTTTACGGTCAAATGAGCATTGTCCGTAAAAAAAGTGGAATGTAAATCTAATAAACATATTATTTTAGGGATAAGTATAAAGTCATATTAGTAAGTGGGACTAAAGTTAAAAATTATTTTAGGACTATTTGATTTTACTCCCTATTAGATTATGAATATTGATATTACCCCATGTTAGATCAAATGCTGAGAATATATTCCTGAAAGTGTCGTTAATTTTTTTTAAAATGTTGTTAAAAGTTTTGAAAGTGTCGTTAATGAATTTAACGACACTTTTAGGAGAATATTATTAACTTTTGATCTAACATGAAGTAATATCAATATACCTAATCTAATATGGAATAAAATCAAATTGTCCAATTATGTTCATTAACGACACTTTTAGGAGAATATTATTAACTTTTGATCTAACATGAAATAATATCAATATATCTAATCTAATATGAAATAAAATCAAATTGTCCAATTATCCTATTGACAGGGGGCTCAGGTGCGGCACGGGGAAGTAAATTCAAAATTAATTTACAAAGGAGCAAAGCATAAGTATGTCAAGGAAGGTGGATGTAATTACAAAAAGCACCATTTTTAAAAGCAGAAAAACAAAAAAGTCACAGCAAGAGCAGCCCCACAGCAGTGGCTCCAGTCGGTCATTCCTCCTTCCTCCCCTGACCCCTTCCCCTAAATTTCTCCGAATTCCCCCACCAATAATGCCATCCTAACCCTAACCCTAATTTCTCGCTCCCCCTCCTCCTCCGGCGATGGGCAACTGCTGCTTCTCCCCCTCCGCCGCCGCCCACGAGGAGATCAAGCACCACTCCCCGAGGCCGGCCAAGCCCCGCGACAAGCCCCCTCCCCCCTCCGCCCCCTCCTCCATCCTCCCCCCGGGCTCCGCCGCCGCCGTCGACTCCAACTACTCCGTCGACCGCGACCGCGAGCTCGGCCGCGGCGAGTTCGGCGTCACCTACCTCTGCCACGACCGCTCCTCCGGCGAGCCCCTCGCCTGCAAGTCCATCTCGAAGAAGAAGCTCCGCACCGCTGTGGACATCGAGGACGTCCGCCGCGAGGTCGCCATCATGCGCCACCTCCCCCCGAACCCCAGCATCGTCTCCCTCCGGGAGGCGTGTGAGGACGAGAGGGCGGTCCACCTCGTCATGGAGCTCTGCGAGGGCGGGGAGCTCTTTGACCGGATCGTCGCCAGGGGCCACTACAACGAGCGGGCCGCCGCGGAGGTCGTCAGGACGATCGTCGAGGTCGTGCAGATCTGCCACCGCCACGGGGTCATCCATCGTGACCTCAAGCCGGAGAACTTCCTCTTCGCAAACAAGAAGGAGAGCTCGCCGCTCAAAGCCATAGATTTCGGCCTCTCCATCTTCTTCAAGCCCGGTGAGCTTACAATCATCGAAATGATCAATGCATATGTTTAGTCTATACTTCGTAGAGTTTAGTTCATTATAAAAGCGGCAGTTTTATTCATGCATATATGGGCATATAGGTAATTTTTTTCATGTAAAATAATCCAGAACCGTTCGTTAATGAATTACCGAGTTTTATTCAAGCAAGGTTGGACCGATTTAAATGCTGTTACTTAAAACCACCCAAAACGGACCCCTCATTGTTATCTTTATTGTTAGATTTATCTAAACTATATGATTCAACAAAGTACTCCTTTCTTTTAGTCCCACATGGGAAAGGAGAAGTCATTCTCCTTTCCATATATTGCTTTACCCCTCTTAGTGGGTAAGTGAGCTTTATAGGGGATGGGCTTGATCTCATCCAACCCGCGAGCGGGTGCGCGATTTAATGCGCGTTTATTATTCGCGCACTTAGCACTTTGCACGCTTGCGCGCCGCGGAACGGGCACGGGTACAAAGGTAATTTCATAACTTATTATTTTTTTTTTATTTCCGTTGATTTGGTCTGGTGGGTTGCTGGTCTTCCGCGGAACTGTTCTCACGTAATCCCGTTACTGGAAAAGTGGGAAAGGTTACGTGAGAGGTATATCCAGGACACGATCCTGAGATCTGAAAAACAGAAATCGGTTTTTCTTTTCTCTCTCTCTCTCGCTCTCTGTTCGGACGGAAGAACAATCTCACAGAGACGAAAAAGAAAAGAAAAACTCCAGAACCAAAATTTCTCCTAAACTCCTCCGTCCAATTTCTATTTGTCGGGCAAGGTTGTGATCGTTCGTGGGATTCGCCACCGGGTGCACGGTGAAGTGAATCGAAGGATTCGTTGTATCTCGGGGATAGATCGCCAGGAACCCACTGCACTGTTCGTGGGGCGAAATTCTATTCTAAGGACAGCGTGTAACGTGCCTCGAATCCTATATTATTTCTTGTTTTAATTTTACATCTTCCTATTTGCTTTATTTAGGGATTTAACCAACAATCTTAGAATAGAATTTTCGTAGCTTCTGTCCACTTTCTATTTTCTGGTTGGAAAATTCCTATCTACATGATGAACACCGTAGAAGAACTGACCACGAACATTCATAACTCCTCCAAACCGGAGAAGTTTGATGGCCTGAATTTTAAGAGATGACAACGTAGGATGACCTACTGGCTGACTTGCTTGAAACTGGTTAAGGTTCTCAAAGAACCGGAAATCCAACCTGACTTACACGAACCTGCCAGGACCTACGAATTAGAGTCCTACAACGAGACAGACTTTATCTGTCACGGTAAAATTCTCAGTTGTCTTTCTGACACCCTCTATGATATATACTGCACTACCTCTACGTCCAGAGAGCTTTGGGAAGCTCTCGATAAAAAATACTCCAATGAAGGAGCGGGTTCTGAGATTTACATTGTTGACAGATTTTTAGAGTTTAAAATGGTGGATGAGAAGTCTGTTGTTGAACAGACTAATACCCTTCAAACAATCATACACGAGATGTCTCAGAAAGACATGCCATTTGCTGATAAGTTTCTAATTGCTACCTTCATTAATAAACTTCTCCCTTCTTGGAAGGAATTTGGTTTAAAACTAAAACATAATAAGGAACCCATGTCTTTAGATGACCTGTTTGTGTCCTTCCGCATTGAGGAAGAAGGTAGAACTAGAGACAAGGAACCTCTTAGTACTGAATTCGAGACAAAGTTACACATTGTTGAAACCAAGGGAAAGCCTAAGGGCCAACCCTATCAACAAAGGAACAACCCCCAGAACAGAAACCCTGCGAAGAAACAGTTTCTTAAGCCACGAGCTGCGATTGGGAAAGACAACAGACCTAAGCGGGAATGTTACAACTGTGGTAAGCCTGGTCACTTTGCTAGGCAATGCCGCCACAGGAAGAAGGGTCAGGGATTTCAGAATCCTGATCGTCGAACTCCTGCAGACTCTACTGTTGTTCCACAGGCTCATGTTATCATAGCCGGGATCGAATCTATCGGTACCGATGATCAGAGGTTTGTAACCGTATGTTCTGTTTTTGAGTCATCGTATTATCCTACTGACTGGTGGGTTGATACAGGGGCAAATGTCCATGTATGCCCTAATATTGATTCTTTTTTCTCCTACCGACAGGTTGAGGAAGGCGAATCAGTAGCTATGGGAAACTCGAGTGCTGCCAGAGTGCTTGGAAAGGGAAGAGTGAACCTCAAGTTGTCTTCGGGCAAGATTCTCCCTTTGCATAATGTGCAGCACGTACCGGACGTAAACAAAAACTTAATTTCTGGTTATTTGCTAAATAAACATGGTTACAAACTGGTATTTGAGTCTGATCGAGTTGTAATCTCCCTGAACGATAACTTTATTGGGAAATGCTATGTATTTGGGGGTTTGTTTAAACTTTCTGTGGACATGCCTTGCAGTACATTAAATTCATGTTTAAATAATATTGCATCTACTTCTACTTCTGATTCAAATGCTCTCTTTTATAATACTGATAGTTGTGATATTTGGCATGGTCGTTTGGGACATGTCAATTTTAACTCTTTAAAGAGAATGTCTAAGTTACAATTGATTCCTAAGATTGACATGAGCAGGAATGGAAAATGTGAGATTTGTACACAAGTCAAACAGCCCAGAAAATCTTTTCATTCCGTTGAAAGGAGTTCTCAGCTATTGGAGCTTATTCACAGCGATATCTGTGAATTGAACGGTATTCTCACTCGTGGTGGTAAACGGTATTTTATTACATTTATAGATGATTATTCAAAATACTGCCATGTTTACTTGCTTAGAACTAAATATGAAGCTTTCAGTAAGTTTGTATCTTTTAAAGCTGAAGTTTAAAACCAACTTGAGAAGAAAATTAAAATTCTTAGGTCTGATCGTGGGGGTGAATACACCTCTGCCGAGTTTGACTCATTTTGTGAATTGCATGGCATTATACATGAGGTAACTGCTCCTTATGCTCCTCAACAGAATGGGGTAGCAGAAAGAAAAAATAGAACATTTCTTGATATGATTAATGCTATGTTAGGTAGCTCTGGTTTATCTGATTATTTGTGGGGGGAAGCCCTTCTTTCTGCATTTCATATCTTAAATAAAGTTCCTTTCAAAAAGACTGATAAGACCCCTTATGAACTTTGGAGAGGTAGAAAGCCATCTTTGAAATATTTCAAAGTGTGGGGGTGCCTTGCTAAAGTTTCTGTCCTTTCTACCAAGAAAAGAAAATTGGGACCAAAGACCGTAGACTGTGTATTTTTGGGATATGCCAAAACTAGTACTGCTTATAGATTTTTTGTAATTAAGAGTGAGGTAAATGGTATTGATGCTAACACGGTTATGGAATCTAGGGATGCTACATTTTTTGAAAATATTTTTCCATTGAAAAATAGAATATCTAGTTCTTCTATTTCTACACAAGTCCCTGTAGTAACCTCTAGTTCACAACCAGAGGAGATTACCCCAGCAGAACCCAGGAGAAGTAAAAGAACAAGACGAGAACCAAACCTAGGTGAAGGTTTTTTCACCTACCTCATTGAAGAGGATCCTATATCTTATCAAGGGGCTATGTCCTCAGTCGATTCCTTATTTTGGAAAGAGGCCATAAATAGTGAAATGGATCTATTATATAAAATAGAACTTGGGATTTGGTTAACCTTCCTGCAGGTTGCAAACCAATAGGTTGCAAATGGATCTTCAGAAAGAAGTTAAGACCTGATGGGTCTATTGAGAAATTCAAAGCCAGGTTAGTGGCTAAAGGGTTCAAACAAAGAGAAAGGGTAGACTTTTTTGACACTTACTCTCCTGTTACAATTAGAATGTTAATAGCCATTGCATCTGTTCATAAACTGTTTATTCATCAAATGGATGTAAAAACTGCATTTCTGAATGGAGATTTACAGGAAGAGATCTATATGGAACAACCTGAAGGGTTTGTTGTTCCAGGTCAAGAACACAAGGTATGCAAATTAATTAAATCTCTCTATGGGCTGAAACAAGCGCCTAAGCAATGGCATGATAAATTTGAGAAGGTAATTCTATCATATGGTTTTGCTATTAATGATTCTGATAAATGTGTATATAGCAAAACTATTGGTAGCTCTTGTGTAATATTATGCCTGTATGTTGATGACATTCTTATTTTTGGTACTGACATGGATATTATTAATGATACAAATCATTTCTGTCTCAAAATTTTGATATGAAAGATTTAGGACCTGCTGATGTAATTTTAGGACTTCAATTAAGTCGCACTTCTGAGGGAATTGGTATCTCCCAATCTCACTATATAGAAAAGGTTCTAAAAAGATTTAACTATTTTGATTCTAAACCTGTGAGTACTCCATATGATGCAAATATCAGGTTGAAGAAGAATAAAGGAGACAGTGTGGCTCAGTTGAAGTATTCTCAGCAAATCGGATGCCTGAACTATATTGCTAATCGTACCAGACCTGATATTTTCTATACAGTAGGAAAGCTTAGTCGGTATACTAGCAATCCGAATAGTTCACATTGGACTGCCTTGGAACGGGTAATGAGATACCTAAAGGGCACGATATCCCATGGATTATTCTATGGAGGATACCCATCTGTATTAGAAGGGTATACTGATGCGAACTGGATCTCCGATACAGATGAGACCAAAGCCACAAGTGGATATGTATTCACATTGGGTGGAGCTGCTGTTGCGTGAAACTCTACCAGGCAGACCTGTATTTCTAGATCTACTATGGAGGCAGAATTTATAGCTCTTGACCTCACCAGTGAGGAAGCTGACTGGCTTAGGAATCTGGTAACAGATATTCCTCTGTGGAGCAAACCAGTTCATGCTATCCCTGTACACTGTGACAGCCAAGCTGCAATAGCAAAGGCTCAAAGGACAAGTTATAATGGAAAATCCAGACATATACGTCTGAGGTACAATCAGGTGAAGCAATTGCGATCCAGTGGAGTAATTGCAATTGACTTCGTCAGATCAAAGAACAATCTAGCAGATCCTCTAACCAAAGGGCTCTCAAGGAGACTTGTGTTGGAGACGGCAAGAGGAATGGGGTTAAAGCCCATTGATTGAGTCACCTCAAAGGCAACCCAACCTTTGATTGGAAGCACCAAGAAAAGGTTCAATGGGTAACAACAAAATTGATGTGTGACTGGAAACACTATATGATAGTAATTGTAAAGAACCATTCCTCTAATGTATAGTGTTGATCTGCAATAAATAAAAGGGTGATTGTAAAATCTCAATGAATCTGTGGCTTGTAAAGCAGGGTATATAAATTGCAGAATACCTAGAAAGATTCACCTATTTAAGAGTGAAAGTGGGGCTGCTTTCTATGGGAACTCTGGCTGTTCTCTAGAGCTCTTAAGAAAACGAGATAGCACATGGCCGAAAAGTGCACAACTGTTGATACGATCAAATGACTACAATGTGTTTGTGTGTATGTTGAGTCTGTACAAGTAAGATCCTAAGTTCAAGACTTAAGTCACTTTGGGTATGTATAGATGAGATGTATAACACTAAGGGAAGTTCAAGTCCGGAAGACACCTTCCCCTGATACACAGTGTGATTGCCCATATCTTGTTTTCCTTCCTATATGTCCTATCGTGCTATACCTTCCTTTCTTCTTTTGTTGAATCATGTGGGGGATTGTTATATTTATTGTTAGATTTATCTAAACTATATGATTCAACAAAGCACTCCTTTCTTTTAGTCCCACATGGGAAAGGAGAAGTCATTCTCCTTTCCATATATTGCTTTACCCCTCTTAGTGGGTAAGTGGGCTTTATAGGGGATGGGCTTGATCTCATCCAACCCGCGAGCGGGTGCGCGATTTAATGCGCATTTTTACGCGTTTATTATTCGCGCATTTAGCACTTTGCACGCTTGCGCGCCGCGGAACGGGCACGGGTACAAAGGTAATTTCATAACTTATTTTATTTTATTTTTTTTATTTCCGTTGATTTGGTCTGGTGGGTTGCTGGTCTTCCGCGGAACTGTTCTCACGTAATCCCGTTACTGGAAAAGTGGGAAAGGTTACGTGAGAGGTATATCCAGGACACGATCCTGAGATCTGAAAAACAGAAATCGGTTTTTCTTTTCTCTCTCTCTCTCGCTCTCTGTTCGGACGGAAGAACAATCTCACAGAGACGAAAAAGAAAAGAAAAACTCCAGAACCAAAATTTCTCCTAAACTCCTCCGTCCAATTTCTATTTGTCGGGCAAGGTTGTGATCGTTCGTGGGATTCGCCATCGGGTGCACGGTGAAGTGAATCGAAGGATTCGTTGTATCTCGGGGATAGATCGCCAGGAACCCACTGCACTGTTCGTGGGGCGAAATTCTATTCTAAGGACAGCGTGTAACGTGCCTCGAATCCTATACTATTTCTTGTTTTAATTTTACATCTTCCTATTTGCTTTATTTAGGGATTTAACCAACACTCATAACCACTCATAAATGCTACTCTAGAAACACCTCATAACCGCTACCTCTATAATTGCCAAGTAGACCCTTAAGGAATATAAGGGAAGCTTATATAGGGTCCAATGTAGCTGATCCTAGTCTAGGGAATCAAGATAAATGTTTTGTAAGGTGGAGGTGATAGAAATAGTTTCTTGGTAAGTCTTGTGTTTGAATACTAATGCTTGGATTGAAATATCACCTTAGGTTGGTGGGATTCTGGACTTGATGTATTACGAGCACACGGTTCATAACTTTTCAAGTTATTTTGGTTTTGATAGGTATTGTCCAAATGCATAACATAACTTAAAACCAGTACTTTTGAAGAAGATTATCAGAACCATATGCTACTGACTTATTGTTACGTAAGTGGACAATACCATCATATACGGGGTCCAATGTAGTTGACTCTAGTCTAGGGAATTTATATAGAATCCTTGTTGGATCGAGATGATAAAAAAATGTTTCTTGGTAAGATTGGATTGGAAATGCCACCATAAATTGGTGGGTTTCCAAACTTCATGGATTAGGGCATGCAGTTGATAATTGTGTTTTAAGCTCTTTTGGCACAAACCAAAACTCGAAAGAACTAGGTACTTTTAAAGTAGATTATTAAAATATATGACCATATGCTACTAGCTGATCATGGCAACAACATAGTCAGAATCTCAGGCAGTTTAAAAAATAGGACAGCAAACCTATTGCTTTCACCATATTATCCTATAACTAGTTATAAAATGAAGAAAGTAAATTTATGCAACCCTCCTATGAAAATTATTGTCATGTCTCTGGATTCCATTTCTGGTCATCTTGTACTTCCTCGATAGCTAAACATTATGATGCTGACACCGGTAAATTTCTACAGACATGTATGACTCTTGAGCATTGCATAATCTCGGAGTTAGTCGGCTACCTAGATGCATGTATGGAAGTAGGCATATGATTTCCTATGTATTGCAGAGACATGCAAAGTTAATAGCTATCTCGGGTCAAATTATTAACCAGTTTTGGCATTTATTGTCAATAGCTGATCTTGACTGAGCAACAATGTGAAAGTCATGTAAGTGAGGATTTGAACTACTAGAGGCTACTTTGCATGTTTCTTCTCCTCTTTAGTTCAATGACCGTTTACTTTGTTATTGATCTTTCTGTATGCAATGAATACTTCTTTAAGAAATAACTGTATTATCCTTGTTCACATTAAAAATTGATTTGCATGTAATTTCTTTTTATTTTTGAAAATGTGTTTTCCAGTTTAAGGAAGTGTGTTGGATCATTGGGATGGTAATTGTATCTAGGGGATCAATAAATTTGATGGCAACATAGAATGAAGGTGGTGTAGGTCGAAAGCTTTATGTTAGCTTTTCAGACTAGCTCGTGGTCTCATTAATTGAAGGGAGTCAACTTTTTTTAAGGAAAAAAAATCAAGATCTTATCTTTTAAAATATAAAGAGAGAACTCATATGTACAAAGTGTTTTTAAGGAAAGCTGTAATATCTGACTTTAAGGGTGTTTATATGGAGAGGCAAGTTAGATATACTGTGACTTCTTTATTTGTCTTTGAGAGGGATTATCAACTTTTTTGAAGGAAGATGGTTGTAACTTTCAAGGAATGTGCATGCTGAAAAAGAAGCTTACAAAGAAGGTATATATGCAATACTGGATACGGGCTGAAGGACATGCATATGCAGTTCGTATCACTCATTGCTTTCTACGTTATAATACTATAGAATCTATATACAACATTGTGTATGAGCTTAAATGCATTTTGGGGAAAGATGTGAGGGTATCAGCTGATCACAGTTTACTTGTCACGTTGCAGTAGTAAAGATATTCAAAATAATTGCTGATCTGCAAAGGAGCTAAGAAGAAACTACATAGCTAATATGAAGAGTTGTTATTGAGTAGTTTTTGTCAAAGACTCAAAATGTTATTATTTTCATTAATCTTTCCCAAGTTAATACATTATAATATAGGGCTATTTGATATTACCCCTCTCTTAGATTAGGTATATTGATATTACCCCCATGTTAGATTAAAAGTTGAGAATACCCCCCTGAAAGTGTCGTTAATGAGTTTTGAAAGTGTCGTTAATGAGTTTTGAAAGTGTCGTTAAATAATTTTTAACACACTTTCAAGGGGGTATTTTCAACTTTTAATCTAAGAGGGGGGTAATATCAAATAGCCCTATAATATATTAAGTCTTCTCATGATCAATTGACTAGAACATCTGGCTTATTGGAAAATGTTCGATGAGTTGGAAATTTCTACAAAGATGCAACTCTGAATGTATATCATTTGTGCCTGAAGGAAAGCAAATTATGCTCAAGCATCAAACTCCTAAGAATTGCTAGCAGTATATGTGGGAACTTCCTTACAGAAAGGTCTCCCTTGATGTTTTAAATTAATCTGGAAAACCATAGTTCGAAAAGTTGGTGCAAGATGGACCGGGTGTCCGATAGAAGATAGGATGAAGAGAGACTATACCTATATACAGTCATGCAGCAAGATAGAGAAAAAAAGCAATTATAACATATAAATTTATCCTTAACTTTTTTTAGATTCTTAAGAGAATATGTTCAATAATAGTCAACCATGTCTGTCATACTTCTGATCAGGGGTGAGCTAGGAATGCCCCCTTTGGATGGGGAGTAGGTAGGATGACATGGTTCATTCATGTGATTATTTTATAGGTTAAGCTTGGTTTATTGAATACATGAACCTGAAACTATGTAACTGAGCACAATGTAGGTTTTTGAGCAAAATGGTTATTTTTTATGACTCTCGTGTTCAATATTAGGCTATTAAAATGCTATCATTTAAGAGATTTGCAATAGAGATCATTAGCCTGTTGTTGATATAAAGATTGATCAGTTTATGAAAGTTAAATGATTTAGAGGCACCCCCAACCTCAACTAGGGTGTGAACTCTATAACAACTTAATCTTTACAGGTTTTGAATGGGATTTATATTATGGTTGTTACCTGACACAACTTGTACCTTGTAGACAAGAAAAACCTTTACCAAGTGTTGAACTAATGTAAATATTTAACCCTTAACCCTCACTACCACACTAGAGTTTTGGTGCAGTGGTTGACTCTTTAACATGTATGATGTATCAAAGCAACCCATGATCAAACCACTTTGGTGCTGATTTTAAGCGGATTTTAAAAAGTATTATACCCCTGCGTGAATCCAGCTCTCAGTCCAAAATGGGCCTTCAACCTGCAGGGCGTGTTGAGATAATATAATACACTATTTCACCCTTAACTCTCACTGCAACTCTAGAGTTTTGGTGCAAGCGCAGATTCTTTAATACTATGTACAAGTTTCATTTCCTAAAGACAACTTTTCTGAAATCATCAGTTTTCTACCATTTGGTTGTATTTTAGCACACTAGCAACTAACGGTAATAGTACAAAAATACACACCGAACTAGGAAACTAGCTCAGTGAATTGGTTTTTCTTTACTCTTGCCAAGGCATTTGCCTCTGTAAATATATTGTCTCTCTCCAATGTCTCATCCGTTTTAAATTGGAGGTACCTAACAATTATCTCTTCAACGAGCCAATTACCAATGTAGCTTTGCCCTGTCATGTTAGCTCTTTTATTAATTATGCACAACTTATCCAACCCGATTCAAGTTGATCCAGATTAAGTGTTTTGGTTGTGGGCTTCAGTTAATAAGGTTCAAGGTTGAATGGGGTTGGGTTACAGACTTACAGGTAGACTAGGGTTTGACAACTTGGAGTCACTGGATTTAAATTTGTCCTTAACTTGACTTAAGCCGCCTGAGTTGTAGCCCTAATGATCTGCATTAATGTAGACAAATCAAATTTTTTTGGTATTCCTTGAAGAGTTTTTGAGATATAGTATTTACTTCAACAAAAAGATTGAGTTAAAGAGCTAATACGTACTTCCTACATGCAATAATGCTGACTTATTGATGGTTTACTGTTTTCTATCTACAAATATTTGACTATTGGCAAAAGTATATAGTAGATGTCTATGCTGTTTTCGTTGGCAAGGGGAGAAAGGAATGGCTCGAAGAGAGAGGACAACGAGGGTGGCAGGATAGAACTTTAATTCCTGAAGTTTGAATTATATTTCGCATGTTGCTCTTAGTTTCAACCAGACGGTTCAGGAATACTAAATTGTTCTCTGCCGGAATGGAAGAAAGACGTTGAAAAGCAGGGGAAGGGGTCAGCTCACCTTCCTATGCTCATTGCGTTCATATCACTTCCATATATCTATAATGATAAACAATTGTAACTACGGGAGATGGACCGAGTCTGATTCCGAATGTCATATTTCTTTTTCACACTTCGATGCATGTTTGTCTATGTTTCTTGACTTATCCCTTTTGAACCTTTTGAGTTTTTATGTCGAAGGCTTTCATTAATGATAGTTAGCAATTGGTTGAAATTGTTAAAACATTGTATATGGAATTTTTTATCAATAAGCAATGGAAACTTTTTCTAGTTAAGTTATTTTTCATTCTTAATGAGTTCTTTCAGAACTCTGCTACCAGGCTCATGAAGCAGTATCATTCTGCATGGTTTTAAGTTTCGAACGAAAACTTGATGTATAATCTTCTACTTCAGTCTCGACCCCTTCCAAACTAGTCTAAAATTCAGCCAAATAGCAGGTGAAACATATCTTAAAAGGGGGCCCAAAGTAGCTGCTTGATTCCAAACCTTCTTAGTATTAACCCTGAAGGATATATACAAACAAATCATGTACATACACAATAAACACCTACCAGTTTCAATCATTTTCCTTTTTTTGCTGCCTTTACCTCTTTCCACTTCAGAAATCGGGAATTGGATTTGTGCAATATGTATATACTAAGGCTTGAAACCTAATATGATTAACTTCAACTCCTTCCCGGATAGTTCCCAATCTTTGGCACTTTTATACTTTGTGGCTGCAATAAAAAGCAATTTACGCATGATCAACTTACGACCTAAGATCTATGATTATATCATCTTCACTCTTCGTATTTCGTTCATTTCATCGCTATGCTCCCAGGTACCTGTCATTGTGATCTCTTGCCGGAAAGAAGGGGTCTTTATGTGGAAAGCTTCACGTGCAATCGTCGTTTTTTTAATACTTTTTTTTTCTCCTTCTCACAACAATTTTTTTCCACACCTCTAGATATCTGGTGCTAAATTGTTGCTCCTTTCCTGATTTTTTCGATTATAGAGTTGGCTATCTTTCTTGCATTGATTGTACTAGTTTGTGAAGAAGACTGGACAAGTAGAATGCGACCCTCTAAAGGGACCGTTGGGAGCCCACTCCGCGGTAACATTTAGGTGCCTGAAGGAAGGAAGATAGCGAAGGAATTTCGGAAAAAAAAAAAAGTAGAATAGTCCCCCTAGAGCCTCTCAAATGTTACTATCAAAGAATTTTCGAGCAATTCGAAGTAATGATTATAAGAAAGAGAAGACTCCTTACCTGGATGAGTGATAGATCCGGCGAGCTCGTGCGAAGAAGGCAAACAAGGAGTTAGTGAATTGAACTATTCAATCAAGCGGACACACTTGCGAAAGAAGAAAAGAGCTAATTCAAGGTCACCTATGAGCCGATCTCATAGTTTTTGTCTATTTATTTATTTATTTATTTATTTACGGTGAATGAGCTAGAGTTCAACTTGTGAATATAATGAATGTAATACTGGATGATTATGGAAGAGGTCTAGACAGCGTACTACCGTCGATACTGCGACATAGGCTGGACGTACTCATGAACTCGTGCTCGATTATTCGGGTGCGGATCGTGACACGATCAAACCTTTCATGCACTCACATTTATCCAAACCGACCCAACCCATCTAATCTCACAAAAGTTTAGGAAATCCCAATACAAGCATTCGAACTCGCATTCTAATGTGCTATAGACCCCTCCCAAGGAATAAGGTAAAGGTGAGCGAACCCACTCCGTTGTTCTGCAAGAGCTAGTGAGGCGTTCGAAGGCGACCTTTAGGGAGCCAACTCTGCAATGACTGTGATGGGGGAGGTAATGAAGCAAATCATCCTCAATGTCATCTGAGGAAGCTGAAGATAATATACCTCATTACATCGGTTTTGAAACCGTAGTTTGGACGCATCCCCGTCGGCTAGCCACTTAACGGGGCCACTCAAATGAAACTTGAACTACGGTTGTTTAGCTTTTCTTTTCTAGCAGTTGTGTTACTTTTCTAAGAAAATTTGGAAGCTAGGTCGGGTAAAACGCTTGATGAGAGACCAAGTAAACGAGTAAGAAAACTTTTTTTTATGGTAGGGATAGTCAGTGAGCGAGGAAGGTAAACTGTTTCAAGGGAGTGTGGGATACTCAAAAAATTTAGTCCAATGTAAGAAAAAGACTCGTTTATAAGACATTGATGACTCAAGCGTTACCAAAGAAAATTTGTTAGCGATTACGGGTACTTGACGGTTTGAAAGAGAGAAGGTTGACAATATACAAACTTTTGCGGTTAGCTCGTGAGGTGGTGTAGGTAAACATTTCTCCATCTATGACTTTTACATATCATCTAGAAATTTTGCTCGCTTATAATGTTGTGCATTGGCTAGCTTCCATATCCTTGAACGGATCATGATCTTACTCTCAGTTGCATATGTGGCTATATGAATACTTGGATAGTCGTCGACGTTTACCAAATAATGTCCTTAGGTGCTTCCTTCCCTAGAGGGATGAGGTGGTCGTACTCCTTAGGGACCATGATATGCACCACTATAAGACATGAGTTTAATACCTCGTATGTTCTTTTGCGAGATTTTCTTCGTTTGCGTGGATGACCAATTGATGCCATGCGGATGTAGCTGGAGGCACTTTGAAGATAGGCTTTACGTTGCTAGGCCAGCTGTAGAGCTATATTTGATCCTTTAGGCATCTTGTTCGAGTGGAGCTGATATACTAGACCACGTCGAGTGGTACCTAGGTAAAAGACTATATGGAAATTTGGGATTAATCAACTGGTTCATCATAAGCCACCCCAATCCTTCTATATATCACGGAGATGTGGAACTGGTAGATATTGCTTACTTTACACTTTCAGAGATCATATTAGACACTTTAATACTGGAGGAGAATCAAGATACATTTGAACGATCACGAAAACTATGTTAAGTGGTATGTGTTAGTGTCCACATGACCGATCCTTCCTCCACACACGAGGATAGGGTTGGTCCTTCATTTGCGGACAGATAGTTCATGCTCTCTTGTCACGCCTTTCACTCACTCGCTTGAGTCGGGCTCAATCACTCTAGAAGATCGTTCTTTCTTCAGTCTCTTGCGATTACCCGCAGGGAGCACAACAACCGACGATGCATATTATTATATAGAAACAACAAGCAAAGCCATATTGATTCGTACTACCAGAAAAGTGTTGCTAACAGACATGCAATAGAGTCAGCTTACGGGGCGGGGAAGAGCAAGCATAGCGAATCACATATAGTTGCTCCTACCTGCCAGTGGACATATGAATAGGGTGCGCGTAACTCGAAGGGATGGATGCTTGAGCGGTTGAAAGAGTCGGTCTTGAAAATCGAAGTATTGATAGGAATACAAGTTTGAATTCCTCTGCATCCGCGAGATCATAAGTTCTCTCTTGTGTTATTTATAAATAAGAACGAATCAGATCAACTCGACTAATATGATGTATGGAACTGGTAGACGTTTTAGGTTATTATCTCTTGATTTAGTTAGGACGTTGTCTCCCTTTCATTACCCCAGGTGGATTGCATGTGGGAGCAAAGTCGAAGATCTCGGTTCTCGTCATGAATTATTGATAAATTGCGATTGCACTTTGATTTAGCAAGTCTCAACGGCTTAACAGACAAAAAATAGATAGAAATTTCTTGGTATAAGGCATTAAGCCCCAATGAATCAACTATGAAGGTGACAGAGTTATTAGCTACATAAACGCGATGATTCCTTCATCGTTATTGCCCTGGCTTCTATAATCACACCCTGGCACATTTATATTTTGATATGAAAGACCATCCTGGTTTGCCGGACCCAACACAAGTATTAATCATTTCAAAGATGAAAAACTTGTTGTTTATACCCTCTTCCACACGGATGCAACAACCCCCATTACTTTGGCAGAATGGAACCTCATGACGTCTTTTTTGGTAAATGGGATTTTGACCTAGGTGTCATAGTGTTTGTTGTGTAACCATTCAGCCAAAGATGTCAGATGCGAGATCCTTAGCTACTTATATCGATTTGCCACATTGTGGTTGTATACAATGTGTTGGCAGCCTTAGCTAGAGCCACTGTCTTATTGGGGTCAAATGCGTCTTGTCCTGAAGAGAGATGAAGCACCTTGTGACAATCTTCTTTAATGGTGTTCATCTCACTTTTATCACCTCCCGGCAGGTTCACCTTCCGACACGAATGTCTTTTCAATGCGCTTGTCGCGCTTGCCTCACTTTGATTATTCAATATTCGCCTTGACTATGTGCCAACAACTTCCTTGCGAGGTTGTAAACCCACTCGTTGTGCGGCTCTAGGCATCCTGAGTTGACAACACTTTAAGGGGAGTCGCTTAATTTATAGGCTAATCATCAAAGCTTACTTATGTAAAGTTATGGTTCTTATTTTTGTTGGATAGGTATGACTTATTATGATAGAAAAACTTCATGCATTTGTCATGAGTATGCATATTTAAAGCTTAAGGCCAAGCGTAGAACAAAAAAAAAGGTCATTTCGATCAAATTTGCACCAAAATTTTCTATTAAGACCTTAAATCAACATGGTGAAATTTGAGGTTCAGTTCAAATTTGAGGGGGGTTCATTGAGTTTGGGAAAGTAAGCATGCAGCTGGGTAGCCAGAGATACCGTCATGAGCTAGTGTGTGCACAAGCCTATAGGTCCTCGAATTGACCAACATGTCATAATTAAGAGGCAGAGGGGGCAGCTGAGCCTACTTGAGAGTGTATACCTTATTCGATTATAAATATATAGAATATTTTCTCAAATCCCCATTCAAAACCTAGAATGAAATTGGTTAATACTGCCAAAACTGCTGAGCTTAAACTTTGGAGATATGTTGGAACCAAGCTTTCATACCTTGACTTTTAGCCTTTATTTAAAGTTGAGTTGCAAGTTTTCTTGTGTGCACTTTGGTGAAAGGAATTCTGTATCATTGGCATAATGATCTGTCTACATCATTAGTTGTTGGATTAGATCGTTTCATGAGTAGATATCTGATGTAACATACACATGCTCATGCATTCTTCTCAAGGAAAGTATTGGCAGTAGTCATGATCAATTTAATTTCATAGTTTATGTATGTATAGGGTCATCGCATAGCACCATGGTAAGGTTTGATTCTTGCATCCTCAAGGATGCGGATTCCAGTTACGACAACAGCCACTCCATGTATATATACACACACGGGGGTAAGGCTGCGTATATCTTGACCCTCACTAGACCTAGCACGAGCGAGAGCCTCATGGCAATTTTTAGGCCTTGTATGGTGCATTGATAAGGCTTGTTTCTTGCATCTTGGTGGATGCAAGTTTGCGTCACGAAAACAACATGCATATATAGGGTATGATTGTGTACATCTTGATCCTCTCCAGATCCTACATAAGCGGGAGCCTCGGGAGCCTCGTGACACTAAGGTAGTCAAAGGCGAAAGGCATTCTCGAGGCGCAAAGGGTCTATATCGCCTAAGGCGTAAGGCGCATTTAAGGCTCGAGCCCGAGCGAAGTGAGGCGCAAAATAAGAAAATAATAAAAATATACATAAATATATAAATGAATTAGCTATGTAAGAAATAAAACTAAATAACATATTAAAACCAACAAAACATGTTAAAATATAACCAAGTGAACTAGCAGAACGACAATAACACTTAACCGAACTAACAAGAATTTGTATTCTTCCTATCACGTTTTTAGTAAATTTTAGTTTTTCAAGTTCAATTGTAGCAAATTTTGGCAACTGTGAAAAATGCTACCTCTCTCGCACTTGTATGGTGTAAAGGTTAGGGTCTTAAAGTTTTTTGTTAAAAAAATACATAAGGCGCGCCTTTTCTTGGGTGCGCCTTGCTGAAAGGCGCATCTAAGGCGCTCCTTGGGTGCGCCCGAAGAAAGGAGCCTTGCCTAGTGAGATGCGAGGTGCAGATGTTGCGCCTTGCTTCAAGGCACGCCTTTGAGTACCGTGGACACTAATACACCCTTTTAGTTTATATATGTATTATTTACTTATTAATGGCTTAATTATTGTTAGTAACACAATGTAAATTAATTATTGTTATTGGTATTTGAGTCACAAAAACAACATGCATATATATATATTGTGTACATCTTGACCCTCCCCAGACCCTGCATAAGCGGGAGCCTCATGACACTGATACACCCTTTTAGTTTATATATGTATTATTTTCTTATTAATGGCTTAATTATTGTTAGTAACACAATGCACATTAATTATTGTTAGTAACACAATGTACATTAATTATTGTTAGTAACACAATGGACATTTTTAATTGTTTTTGATTTAGTATGTTATGTTTTAGTATTAATTTGTCTTGGCAATAAACTAACTTTTTCTTTTCTTCCATTTTTTGCATTGTAGGCGAAAAGTTCTCTGAAATTGTTGGAAGTCCTTACTACATGGCCCCTGAAGTACTGAAGCGGAACTATGGACCTGAAATAGATATATGGAGTGCAGGAGTCATTCTTTATATTCTTCTATGTGGTGTTCCCCCATTTTGGGCTGGTAATTTGTTTCAACAAAATTTCCTCTCGTTTTTTGTCCTGACGCATCTTAGATTTTTTTTTTTCTGATGAAACTCGTGTGTCAAAATTTCAGAAACTGAACAAGGGGTTGCACAAGCCATTCTCCGGGGGCATATAGATTTCAAGCGGGAGCCATGGCCAAGTGTTTCAGATAATGCTAAGGATCTAGTTCGGCAGATGTTGGAACCTGATCCCAAATTAAGACCGACTGCAAAGCAAGTTCTGGGTATGTAGGTCTCAGATCTGTCCTTTTAATTCACTGTAGCAAGTTTGCTAATTTGCAGAGTTGGGTGCATCATAATGCCCACCTTTTTCATTCAACAAGAGAATTCTTGTTATGTGTAAATTTCCATCTGGCATAATATGGCGAGTTGCCTGTTGCATGCTCTCTTTACTGGCAGAATACCAATTTTGGTAGGAGTTTCCCCCCCTCATTAGCACTTGGACTTTTGTTAAAACAAGGAGATAGATTCCTCAGTTGTACATTAATATGTTTGTATTGTAAGACAATTTATCTCTATGCACACACAAAGCAGCTTGCATATGTATTTCTCTTAATGGGCTTGCTTTGTGTTATGACCCGTCAAAGTTAAGAATGCAACCAACAAATAAGGAACATTTAGTAAAATCAGAAGAATTATCATTTTAAGGATATTGTTTTCAGAAGAATGTTTATAGACTTCAGGTTACCTTAACAATCAAGTTATGATATGTATTTAACTGCTATCACGTCTTCAGAAGTCACTATGAATTTGAACTTCTGCTTGTAGACCTACACCTAATAACCATACACCTAATAACCATATAAGTTATTTTATCTTACGGATCAGATGCATTATTTATATAACTGTGATTTCACATAGCTAATTCCTTGATGTTCCAAGTCTCTGCGGTGTAGTCTATCCTTGTAGTGTCCCTTGATGTTGATGGTATACATGTATTATTTTTTATTTGTAGAGCATCCTTGGCTCCAGAATGCTAAGAAGGCTCCAAATGTTCCTCTTGGTGATGTTGTCAAGTCACGACTGAAACAATTCTCAATGATGAATAGATTTAAGAGGAGAGCTCTGAGGGTTGGTTGACTCTTAATTCCTTCACTTTTATGTAGCTTCCTCTTTTACTCACCCTAGTTATTGTGCCTGAGGTATGGTCTTTCTTTTAATGAATTTTTGTTGATAGGTTATTGCTGACCATTTGTCTACTGAAGAAGTTGAAGGCATAAAGGAAGTGTTTAAGAAGATAGATACAGATAATGATGGCATTGTTTCCTGTGAGGAGCTGAAAAGTGGCCTTGTAAAGTTTGGTACTCATCTTATGGAATCTGAAGTCCAGATGCTTATTGAGGCTGTGAGTATATATTTTACTTGCACAAACTCTATAACCAAACATTTGATTGCCTTTATTTTCAATGCATTATGAAGGTCAATTTCAATTGAGGTTGCTTCAGTCCTTGATAATGGACTCACCTTAGCCTTCTTAATTTACTATCTGCATTCTTTTTGGAGCATTTAATGTGATGCAAAAATACAACAAACACCAATTACAAAGCCTTGATCCGAATTTTTTTATGGCCAGCTACATGAATCCTACATACTTTTAGGCAAACGATTATATATCTACGTGAGCCTCTTGTCTATGTTCCCCCTTCCCCGGAAACACAACTATACATATAGTATAAAAAATTAGAGATCCATTCAGATCTCTTAAGGACCATATCCTTTCTTACATTAGCAAGTGACATACCCTTTTTTCTAGGATCAAATCAAGTTCTTTTAGGTCTACCCCTAGCTCTTAACAGCTCCTTCAACTAGTCAGCTTTTTATTCCTAACTGGTGCATCTATTGGTGCCCAATAACACATCTCCAAAGTCCAAACCATCTCAATGTTTTGACACCGCCTCATTTTTGGTGATCTTTAATATATTGCCGTTCATACATCTCAGCATTCTCCTTTCAGTTATCTCCTTTTTATGGGGACATATTTCTCAACTGCCCAGCTTGTGCTTTACAATATATATATATATATATATATATATATATATATATATATATATATATATATATATATATTAACACACACACCCACACATCCATCCTACACCTAATACATACCTGATGACGCCGCGGGGACTCGATGCCCCGACCTCCAACGCCAATGTCCCAAGCGCTACCACTGCGCCACAGGCTCCTGGACATATATATATATATATATATGTGTGTGTGTGTTCAGTTTTAAGGGCTCCTATGATCACAAGACATTCCAGAAACACTCCACCTCGACCATCTTGCTATAAAAATAATTATAATTTATTTTCTGCATGTATGTATTTGGATATAAACGCTGCGACTTGGTGGAGCAATACAAATACAATAATAATGAAACTTTTGTATGCTAGGACACGTAATGTTGGGGATTCAGAAATAAATATATAACTACTATACAAGTAAATATTTAGAAGAAGAAATTATGTCATCAATAAATAACTATTCAAACCCAAATCCATTTACTGAAAGAATGAAATTTATAAAAGTGTATTTGCAATTTGTATTGTTTAAGCATCATTTTGTCTTCGAGATCGCATCATTTTAATTTCTTACAACTTTGAATAACAGTTGCATAAAATTCACTAGTATCGGATAAATCATAGATGCATCTTTGAAATGTAAAGTAGCATTCTAAACTCTAATATCTGTGCGACATAGCTGACATTGGTACAGAAACGTTGTTTAAGTGTTGTGCTATATGTGTTCGTACATGAGCGTCTTGTGTATGTAGATGTAATCCTTGCTCCATCCTTTTTTCAACATTGTCAATTATACTTCATGCTGCAATGCTACAACTGGTGTCTGTATTTGTGCAACATAAGTAACAACTTTTACCCATGTTTGTATTTGTGCAACATAGATCATACTATACCCTGCATCCATCTGTTTTACGCAGGTTTCATTTATAACTATGTTTGACTATGAATAAAGGCATAAACTTAGTATTTTTAGGATGAGAAATGCGGAATTAGTAAATATTGTGTGGTTATCTTCTCATACTTCATACTTTTTTGGTATCATGTTTATTGTGACAATTGTTTACTAGGAAGCATGGAGACTACAAAACCAATGAATGCCGTGTTTATACGACATTCCAAAAATACACTAGCATGCTTGTCTGTTTCTATATTGTGTTGCATTCATATCTGCCCAACATAGATTGTATTTGTGGGTGCATGTAAATGTGTATTGACTAATGTAGTTACGAATGTAGCTATACGATAGTGTGCTAATTTCCTAGTTGTCTTTCTTTTCATATCACCATGTGTCAGTACCTTATCACAACTTGTAATCCATGTATGTGTCTGTGCTTCATTTTTTCAGATCCCTCATAATCAAAAGTATTATGATCTGAAGCTAATTATGCTGTTTATTCTTTTGTAAAGTAAAGGCTTCTGAACTTTCTCTAAATTATCTACATTTTTCTCTTCCCACACTAGGAATGACTTAGAACTAGGTAACTATTACATGCACTTCTCATAAAACACTTCCATTTAGTAGCACCTCTGGATATTAGTAATTATTTTCCATGAGAAAATAGTAAGTTAGAACAATTTGGTGCTTATTGTAGTCTAAATAGCATGAGATGTATTGGAAATTAGGTTAGTTAAGAGGAATCTCTTTCTTCAACTTTTGGGACAATGCTTACAAAACAGTTTGAGTTATATAGATGTGGTGACTGATAAGAGTGTGTGTGTGTGTATGGCACACACGCGCATAGTACCCTCTCAGTGGGAGTACCTTGGATGTCCCTACTGTTATACTAAAGATGCGACAATGAAAAGCCAAAAGAATAACAAGAACAAGGAAGATAATTAATTCAAAAACCCAAAAAACAATAATCATTAATAAGCAAGGATTTCAATTTTTGTAATCCTAATCCTCAACAAACACTAAAACCTAAAAAAACATTGCATTTCCCTTTCTCTCTTGCCCTTTTTCTCAAAATATACCAGTATATTTATATTTTATAGCCTAAAAAACAAGCCTAAATAAATCTAACCTTCTAATATTTTTTTAAACACCAAGTAACATAAGTTTTATGGCCTATATGTTTTTCTTGGGAGTTAATTACCCAAATGGTGCCTAAGAAATGTAGTGGTTGCCGTTTTGGTAATCGAACTTTTTTGGTTAATTTGGTACCTAACTCTAGTATTTTGGTTTAATGAGTCCCCAACTAGATTTTGTTGGTGTTTTAGGATAAAAATCGATAAAAACGGATGTGTGATGGTCACGTGCTTTATTTTTCATAGTTCTTTTGTCAACTTTTTGTTTTTGGACTATCATTTTCAGAAGAATATCATTTTCAGAAGAATATTGGTGTTCCAAGAAATTCTACATAAACAAATAGCTTTTGTCGAGTACAAAATGACGGCTCTACAATCAATCATAGCCGACGTTTCGGTTCATCATGATAAAAATGATCCTAAAAATAAGGCACGGGACCATCACATGTCCATTTTTAACGATTTTCATCCATAAGTACCAACGAAATATACTTTAGACACTCTTTAAACCAAAATGTAGAGCTTAGGTACCAAATTAAAAAAAAAAAATTCAATCACCAAAATGACGACCACGACATTCCTCGGACACCATTTTGGCAATTAACACTTTCCTTAACCTACCTACTGCACACCCCAAAATTTTAGTCTTGAGGCCCCGCCTAGGCCTTTGAGGGCTTTTTTGCCTCGCGTTGCCTTAAAAAGCTTGAATGGATGGTCTGATGAAAATGAATTGGGAGGAAAAAGGAGATAAGAAAGAGAGAGGGAGTTTGTTGACTATCCTTCTTGGTGGTCGATTTATTCTCGTCTAACTTAGGGAGAGTAGACAGAAGATAGAGCTAAAACCCCTCTACTTCTAACTCTTTTTTTTTGCATGATTTCTCTCTCATATGGGCATTTTAGTATCTTTAGAGCAAAAGGAGCATATACTAACTTTAGTAGGCTTTTTAATTTCCAGACCATACGATAAGGAGATTTTGACATATTGTACATTTTAACTTTTACAAAAGTATAAGAAATTACCTTCACATTGATGACAGAAAGATATTAAAGACTATTCATTCTTTAATTAGTATCCATCATCACAAACTTGTGGAATATACTGTTCCTCTAAATCATCATCGTTAAGTGAGAATTGCTTCCAGAGTGCTACATGATTAAGGTCGAAGGAAAGTCGATGCTTGTCTAATCACAAGAAAGATGTCCAGGAAATACATATAGCTGTAATACAAAGATGAAGATGTATGAGAAGCAATGCAAAAAAGTAATGGGATACAAAATGAATGCATTTGTTGGATGTTACTGGTGGCTTCCATTGAGAATAAGATGAAGAAAATCATTGATATTACTTGGGACATATCTGAGACGAGATTGTGGAGATGGATAATGGCTTAGAGGTTCCTTCAATTGATAATGAGGAGAAATTGATTGAGTTGCTTTGGATTTGCTTAGTGAAGACTCGAAAGAACCCGAAGGACAAGGGAGCTGCCAGGATTAGATATATGCCAAACCTGCATTTGTGCAGTGAAATTGTTTAAGCCGGTCAGTTAAAAATGGCAAGTTCGTAGTTAAGTAGCTGCCAGGATTAGGATATACTAAAAGACAAACCAAGATACAGGAAAAAACAGAGAGATGACAGTTGCTAATGCATCATAGAAGATGACTCATAATAATGTTATATGGAGGAAGAGGACTGATTATTTAATGGATCCAATTTATTTATTTATTTATATATAATGCCTTTCCTGTTATTACTGTCGTTGCTTCTTCTGCTATATTATTGTGGACATCTTCTTGTCTCTTTTTTATTTTTATGATCTCTGAATTTCTTAGTCCATCCTGACCTATTGCAGCGTTTTAGTTTGTTAAGTTATCATCTTCTTTGGCTTTTGCAGCCTTTTCACAACTTAGCTTAGCTATCTTCTGGTTTTAATCTCCTATCACACTTCCAAATTTGCAGCTGTATATCGACTACTTTCTTTATGAGTCTCCTGCATCATATTGATTAGTATTGAGTATGCATTAAGAACTCTGCTAAATTTCGTCTGAGTTTGTTCGTAACAGGGTTGCTGGAACTTGTTTTTTCAACTTGTACATTGTGCAGTTTACAGCTGACATATTTATTTATAGAAAACACTTCTCTCTGATCTAGTGGATGAACTCGTAGATTCTGAGCAAATAACTTTCCAAACAGGTGGATATGAATGGTACAGGAAAGTTGAACTATGGAGAGTTTGCTGCAATATCCCTTCACTTGCAAAAGATGGCAAACGATGAGCATCTCAGGAAGGCCTTCTCCTTCTTCGATAAGGATGGGAATGGCTATATTGAGCCAGAGGAGCTTCGGGATGCACTGGCAGAAGACGGAGCTGTTGATAGCATGGATGTGGCCAATGATATCTTGCAAGAAGTTGACACCGACAAGGTAACCAGTTTATCTCTGTTCCTGTTATTGATTTTTATGTCCATTTCCATGTGTGTGTGTGTGTGGTTTGGTATGGCGTGTCTTCCTTCTTCTGTAACTGTGATTTCTTCAAAATCACAGGACGGGAAAATCAGCTACGAGGAATTTGCAGCCATGATGAAGACTGGAACGGATTGGAGAAAAGCTTCCAGACATTACTCAAGAGGAAGATTCAACAGTCTAAGCGTAAAACTAATGAGGGATGGGTCTGTAAACATGAGCAGCGGGTGAAGCAAGACTTGCTGGCATAGGGTCTTTCTTCCCGCAATTTACTGCATTTTTTTTTTGCTGATTATTTTGGGTGACATCACATGTAAGCCTTCCCACTCCCACCGTAGCGCTCGCTGTGTAAATTAGTTTTAATTTCAGGAAATTCATTGCCCATTAGTCGTGAAGACCTTGATGCTTGGTTTCGCACTCCATGTTTGTATGAGTTGTGGGATGTGTAAAAATGTTGGCTGTTCCATGTGGTGTTTAGATCATGCTTGATTCTGCGCCCCATGTTGTATCAGTTGCGAAAAATGTTGTAAAATGTTTGTCCTTGTGGTATTTAGCTTTTATTTTGGATTTGCTTTCAGCATAGAAGCACAATTGTTGGTTTCTATAGTACCTAAGTTACAATTGTGATTTATTTGGTTATCGGCAAGGGTTCTGATTGTAATCCAATTCAGACATGATTAGATACAAGAAACTCTAAATCATTTTGCCCTCTCGTATATGCCCAGTTATCTGATTAATCTTTCCATCATAAACTACAGGTATGGGTTGCATTGTCTTGATTTTCCAATGTTCGTTGCTGACATAATGCTGCTTATATTGATACACTGCAGAGAATGACATTTTGTGAGAGATGATAAATACTTTCTCATGCGAGGAGGACCACTACTTTGACTGTGGCACCACAAGCAGGTCCGCTGAGTTCCCACGCTGTGTCCCGACGCAACACTTTCTCGTGCAAGCGGTCCTCGTGGTGTCGGATCCATATACACCGACGAATGGAATCTCCACTGGCCACCACCAAAGCATCTGCAAAAAGGAAGCTATGGGACTTTTGTTTCGCTGCTCCAGATGCCGAGTTGTCCAGTGGCTTTGCCGCAAAGGCGTGGGGCACTCTGACCGTCTTTTTTGGATTCTGGTCAGGTGTGTTTTCTGCGTTGTTCCTTTTACTAAGTAGCAGTTCTCTCTACTTCGCTGCACCTACTTTCTCCACTCAAGGAACTTATAGCAGTCCTACTACAATAATCGGGATGGGACTTGCCATAGGGGTTTTCTAAACAAAGGTCACTTTCAGTCGCTCAAGCTTGCTGCTAAGCTACCTCGAGTTGTTTGTCTCTGATTGCAAGCAAGTGGAATGAAAAAAAAAAAAAAAAAAAAAAAGGTTCACACAAGTCTTTCAACTTTTTAAAGTAACTTTTAATTTTACCACTTTATATGTTTGATAATATATAAGTGATATAGATTTGTACAATTGTCATGTAGTAAAAATGACAATAAAACTTGTTACAATCCACTTTTATACCACTCCCACATTTGAGATTTTTCTTTTATTTTGCATCACACTTTTTCTTTGATAAGCTATCCCATACATATCCTAGACGACACTGGTTAGGTTGGAACTCGTTCTTCAAATTTTGGAGGGACAAATCTACTTTCTATGACCCATGAAAAAGTGTCAACCAAATTTAACTTGCTTGTTATCAAACAAAAAAAAATGATAATAATAAAATGTGACAAAAAAAAGTCTATTTGATTGCAACCAAACCAAGCACACCACCACCGAAGGAAAGGTGAGTTGGGAAAGTATGAAGGTGGTACAGCGCCCAATAATTTCGCTTCCAACTAACTTTGGATGGCATTTTAGCCGCGCTAGCATTATGTTCACACTGGAGACTCAAAACTCTTGTCACATCCTTTATATATATATATATATATATATATATATATATATATGTGGAAGAGATATTGTACCATTTATTGTACAAGTAATCTTAATCACATATTTTTTTGAAATATGTGTAAGAATTTATGTCCCACATGTATAATACAAATTGATATGTTGGTTGATTAATTGTATTTTCTTTATGGGAGAAAATACTTTATTGAAATATAGGAAATAATCCTCTCTCACATCTCTATGAATAGACACACACCCATTTGTTGTCTTTTGGGAAGGGTTGCAATTTTTTGAAGGGACATAATGAATCATTAGATACATCATGAGATGTGTATAAAATGAGTCTCATTGTTCAAAAGAAAAGATCAAGTTCATAATTGTCTTCTAAACAAAATTAAAGAGTTGTTGAAGAGAAACGATTTCTAGATATCAAACATCTCGCATTACGAAATGGAGAAAGGTACACTTTTACGTTTCCGCATTATGTTTTATGATTAGTGAAAACATGATTCTCAAAATAAAAATAAAAATAAAGATAACATGTGGTATCAGAGCCTAATTGAGTAATCATGTATTTTCCAACATAAGTATGTTCTGTCATGTAATTCATAGTAACTGATCATGTAGAATGAATAAGTTTTAATTAGTGTCTGTCTTTTCACAAGTAGTTTACTGGGAGAGAACTTTTCCTTCGGTTGTGTTGGTTTATCGAATGGGTTATTATAATTTTAGTGTAGTTCTATGAGAACTGACTGTATGGAAACCATATAATTCTCTGGCCAAATGTTTTTCTCTTTGCTTTTTGTAGGTTTTCTTTTTAGTCTTCTGAAGTAGGTTATACTTTTTGGTATGGTTCTGTGTAAGTTGAACCATATGGAGATAATATATTACTAATTCCCTTACCAAAATGAGGAGACAGATTATTTGTTCTGTTCATGTTATAACTTCAATAATTTTCCATTTTGTTTATGATTTTTTTTTTTTATGTCATCCATGAAAAACTATGGTGGCATGTGATAGGCACTGGCTATCCATTCATCATGTTGTCTTTCTAACACTATTGAACTTATAACTTCAGTAATAAGATGAACCTTTTCCTAAATCATATGCTGTGAAAAAGTTCTGGTCTGAAATGTTACAAGGGCCATTTCTTATGTGCTAGTGTTGACAGTATAAAAGAATTCTGACATGTTCAGTTTACTATTTCATTCTATGTTCACTTCATTTGAAATTGTAGAACTGAATTATACTTATTATGTTCATTAATATGCATTGATTTTTATATTACAAAATTGTTATTGCGTTATCACCAAAGTGGTCCAATAACATAAAGTTTAAACCCTTTAAGTAAAGATGCTTATGCCTAAATTAGTTTCTCATTTTTATTATTTGTGGGTACTTTAAAGTATTTTATTGATCACTAGATATATAAATTACCCAAAGGTGAATTATTTAGTGATTGATGAATAAGAAAATGATAGATTATATGTATTTTATGTGTACGCATTGAATATCCAAAGATAACATGCATAATCAAATATACAATGTAATTTTATCAATTATTGTAGAAACTAAAAGCATCATTATGTGAACGTAGTATTTCGTGTTTAATGCCCAAAGGTGTATCATGCAAATACTTTAATTATTTTATGTTAAATTCAAAGCACTGACAAATATGTGTTATAATATTGCAGTATCGTCGTCTTTTTCACTTCATTCGCTGGCTTCATCTGTTCCAATGCTTACAGGAATGAATTTTCCTGATTGGTCTGAACAAGTCCAATTCAACCTTGGTGTGCTTGACCTCGATCTTGCACTCCAGATTGATAAGCCTCCTGATCTCACTGAGACCACTACTGAAGTTCAGAAGACTCTCCATAAAGCTTGGGAAAAGTCGAACAGACTCAGCATTATGTTCATGCGAATGACAGTAGCAAACAACATTAAGACTACCTTACCCAAAACTGATAATGCAAAAGAATATTTCAAAATTATTGAGGACCGTTTTAGAAGTGCCGACAAGTCACTTGCTAGAACACTTATGAGCAAGCTTACCACCATAAAATTTGATGGAAGCGGTTCTATGCATGATCATATCCTCGAAATGACCAACATAGCAGCTAAACTCAAAAATCTTGGGATGGCTGTAGATGAAACTTTTCTAGTACAATTTATTTTGAACTCCTTACCTCCTGAGTATGGGCCATTTCATGTTCATTATAACACCATTAAGGATAAGTGAAACATAAATGAATTGGCAAGTATGATTGTGCAAGAGGAAGTAAGACTCAAACAACAAAGTATCAATACAGTCAATCTTACTATTCAAGAAGCAAGTAAGCATAATGGAAAGAAGCGTATGAAGGGAAATAAACGCAAAACTTTCCAGGAAGATGGCACCAGTAATAGCAACAAGGGAAATAAACAGAAGACTAAGAACTGTCATTTCTGCAAGAAACCTGGTCATTTCCAGGCTGATTGTCTGAAACGTAAAGCATGGTTCGAAAAGAAAGGTAAGCCTTTGGCTTTTGTATGTTTCGAATCAAATTTAATTGAAGTTCCTTCTAATACTTGGTGGCTTGACTCTGGTGCTACTGTTCATGTTTCCAAAACAATGCAGGGATTCCGTACGACCCAAACCATAAAGCCAAATGAGCATTTCTTATACATGGGAAATGGAGTAAAAGTTCCTGTTAAAGCTCTAGGAACGTACCGATTATTTCTGTCTTCAGGATGTTTCATTGATTTGTATCAAACCTTATATGTACCTTCTATTTCTAGAAATTTAGTGTCTATGTCAAAACTTGATAAACTTGGTTATGTATTCAACTTTGGTAATGAAAGTTTCAATTTGTTTAAGAATACTATTCACATAGGTTCTGGTATTCTTAATGATGGTTTATACAAATTTAATCTTGATGATACCTTTTCAAAAACATTTTTAACTCTGCAACCCAAAATTGGAAACAAGAGAAAATTAATGGAAGAAAATTCATCATTCTTGTGGCATAAACGTCTTGGTCATATATCTAAGGAAAGAATTGGAAGATTAGTCAAGGATGACATTCTTCCAAAGTTAAATTTTAATGACTTTGATGTATGCGTTGATTGCATTAAGGGAAAGCAAACAAAGCATACTAAGAAAGGAGCCACAAGAAGTACTAAGCTTCTTGAAATAATACATACAGACATATGTGGACCTTTTGATGTTCCATCATTTGGTAGAGAAAAATATTTTATTACCTTTATCGATGACTTTTCACGTTATTGTTTTATTTATTTATTGCATGACAAATCTCAAGCTGTAGATGTCTTAGATATCTATATCAAGGAAGTCGAAAGGCAATTAAATAAAAAAGTCAAAATAGTAAGATCTGATAGAGGTGGTGAATATTATGGAAAATATAATGAATCAGGTCAATGTCCGGGTCCATTTGCTAAACTCCTTGAGAAACTTGGTATTTGTGCCCAATATACTATGCCAGGTACGCCTCAACAAAACAGAGTTGCAGAAAGACGCAATTGTACCTTACTTGAAATGGTTAGGAGTATGTTAAGCAATTCAATCTTACCCATATCATTGTGGATGCATGCACTTAAAACTGCTGTCTATATTCTAAACCGAGTTCCTAGTAAGGCAGTTCCAAAGACTCCTTTTGAACTATGGACCGGAAGAAAGCCCAGTTTAAAACATTTACATGTCTGGGGGTGTGCAGCAGAGATAAGAGTATATAATCCACATGAAAAGAAATTGGATTTTAGAACGATCAGTGGTAACTTTATAGGTTACCCAGAAAAATCCAAAGGTTATAGGTTTTATTGTTCAAACCATAGTACGAGAATCGTAGAATCCGGTAATGCAAGATTCCTAGAAAGTGTTGAAACTAGTGGGAGCAATGAACCTCAAAAAATAGTTCTTAAAGAAATTAGGGTACAAGTACCAATGTTATATTTGCCTTCAACTTCTCAACAAGGTGGTGTTCCTATGGATATTGTACCAAATAATAACCAAGAACAACACATTAATGATATTGCACCACAAAATAATATTAATAATGACCATAATGAGGTTGAAATAAACCATGAAGATGTTATTGTTAATAATGAACAAATTATCACACATGAAGCTGAAGTAGAACAACCACAACAGATGGAATTAAGGAGGTCTCAAAGACAAAGAAAATCAGCCATCTCGAATGACTTTGTGGTTTATCTACAAGAATTAGATTATGATCTAGGAATTGAAAGTGATCCAATAACATTTCCACAAGCCATAAAATGTGTCAATTCTAATAAATGGATTGATGCCATGAAAGAAGAGTTGGAATCAATAGCATATAATAAAGTTTGGGATTTAGTAGAATTGCCTGAAAACTCGAAAAGAGTTGGTTGCAAGTGGGTCTTTAAGACCAAACGTGACTCAAATGGCAATATTGAACGATATAAAGCCAGATTAGTAGCCAAAGGTTACACTCAAAAGAATGGTATTGATTACAAGGAAACCTTCTCTCCTGTTTCAAAGAAGGATTCCCTTAGAATAATTATGGCATTGGTAGCTTATTATGATCTAGAGTTACACCAAATGGATGTGAAAACAGCTTTTCTAAATGGAAATTTAGAATAGGAAGTTTATATGGAACAACCAGAAGGTTTTCTGGTTGAGGGCAAGGAACTCATGGTCTGTAAACTAAATAAATTAATTTATGGACTTAAGCAAGCTTCACGACAATGGTATCTTAAGTTTAACGATATCATTATATCTTTTGGTTTTAAAGAAAATATCGTTGACCGGTGTATATACCTGAAGATCAGTGGGAGTAAGTTTATATTTTTGGTTTTGTATGTTGATGATATATTGTTGGCAAGTAGTGATCTTGGTTTGTTGCACGAAACCAAGAAATATCTTTCTAAGAACTTTGAAATGAAAGATATGGGTGAGGCATCTTATGTGATAGGAATAGAAATATTCCGAGATCGATCACAAGGATTATTAGGCCTCTCTCAGAAAGAATATATCAATAGAGTTCTTCAAAGATATGGAATGAGTAATTGTAAAGCTGGTGTAATGCCAATTCAGAAAGGGGATAAATTTAGCCTTATGCAATGTCCTAAAAATGAATTAGAGCACCAGCAAATGGAAAAATTTCCTTATGCATCTCTAGTTGGTAGTCTTATGTATGCTCAAACTTGTACAAGACCGGATATTAGCTTTGCAATTGGTATGCTAGGCAGATACCAAAGCAATCCTGGAATTGAACATTGGAAAGCTGCAAAGAAAGTTCTCAGGTATCTACAAGGGACAAAGGACTACATGCTCACATATAGAAGATCTGATCACCTTGAAGTCATCGGTTACTCAGATTCAGATTTTGCTGGATGTATTGATACCAGAAAATCAACATTTGGTTATTTGTTCCTATTGGCTGGAGGAGCAATCTCATGGAAGAGTGCGAAGCAGAGCATCATAGCTTCGTCTACTATGGAAGCAGAATTCGTGGCATGCTTTGAAGCCACAATTCAAGCTTCATAACTGCGTAAATTTATTTCAGGACTTGGAGTTGTCGACACTATTACCAAGCCGCTGAAAATTTATTGTGATAATGCAGCAGCAGTCTTCTTTTCTAAAAATGATAAATATTCCAAGGGTGCCAAGCATATGGACTTGAAATATTTATCTGTTAAAGAAGAAGTTCAGAAACAACGAGTGTCCATAGAACATTTGAATACAAAACTCATGATAGCGGATCCACTTACTAAAGGACTACAACCAAAGACCTTTTATGAACATGTTGAAAGAATGGGTCTTATGTGTAGTAAGAATTGAGAGCCATTATTGTAATCCTCATGTATTATGTTCTATGTGATTTGAGATCTCATCAATATATATATTTATTTCTGAATTATTTTTCCTGGTTTGCCAAATATTGTACAAATAATGGTTTGGATAAATGCTGATCGGGAATGTCTTGTTTAAGACTCTAATGTTGGACTCGAATGTTAAACTTCTAACTTATATATCATACTGATAAATGTTCTAAAGGTTGTAGTACATGGAAGAAAAATATGTCTCTTAATTGACTTACAACCGCCATGACTCACCTTTAGTAAATTTGTCATTATGGTGTTTAAGAATTAACCATATCAAGATTTAAACTTAAGGCCCTATCAATTGTCTTATCATATTGGCCAAGTGGGAGAATGTAAGAATTTATGTCCCACATGTATAATACAAATTGATATGTTGGTTGATTAATTGTATTTTCTTTATGGGAGAAAATACTTTATTGAAATATAGGAAATAGTCCTCTCTCACATCTCTATGAATAGACACACACCAATTTGTTGTCTTTTGGGAAGGGTTGCAATTTTTTGAAGGGACATAATGAATCATTAGATACATCATGAGATGTGTATAAAATGAGTCTCATTGTTCAAAAGAAAAGATCAAGTTCATAATTGCCTTCTAACCAAAATTAAAGAGTTGTTGAAGAGAAACGATTTCTAGAGATCAAACATCTCGCATTACGAAATGGAGAAAGGTACACTTTTACGTTTCCACATTATGTTTTATGATTAGTGAAAACATGATTCTCAAAATAAAAATAAAAATAAAGATAACAATATGTAGTTATAAAGTATGATGATGTGGCAATAATCTTATAGGATGATTTATGAACACATATTTTAAAAAATGTGTGGTTGTTGAAATTGCTTGGTGCATTATTACTCAATGCAATATCTAGCCCCATATATATATATATATATATATATGTGTGTGTGTGTGTGTGTGTGTGTGTGTGTGTGTGTGTGTGGAGTGGATCAGACCTGCTTCCGGAGCTCCGTCGAAGCTCCGTCCACCCTGCACCATCGGATCGGAGGGCCCGCGTGGGGGCCCCGCGATCCAACGGTTGGGAGCGACGGGGATCCTGCGAGGCTTCGAGAACGGGACTCCGAATCCGCTCCCATATATATATATATATATATATATATATATATATATATATATATATATATATATATAGCAGTAGTTAGATTATCTTTTATTTGATTATTCATATTAGATCTTTAAACTTCCTAATTTCCCCCTCGCGAGATTTTGATGTAATATGAACGGTCAAAAAATGCAATCCAACTCAGAGGTTCACACAAAAGCTTCCACTCTGAATATTCTCGATTTCCACGAAGAACTATAAAAGGAATCTGATTACAAGTTGCTCTCAAGATTACAAAAGAATCAGAATTAACCAAACTTCTCGTTCTTTCTTGCAATTGCAGTTGCAGACGAACAGAACAGAGTTACAATAAAATAAAAACTACCTTCGTTCTTCCTTGCAAAACGCAGTTGCAATCAGACAAAACGAACCAAAAAAAGAGGAGAAGAAGACAGAATAAAAAATTATTCTTGCTGGGACGGTGAAGACCACCGTTGCTCAAAGCAAAATTCGTCCTCTATCGACGATCTGCTCCCCGGAGCTGGCAAGTTCACAAGAGAACTTCTTGAACGCTCATAGTCACATCTTTGTGTGACTCGAACAGACTTCTTTGGACTCCTCTTTCTCAACTTTTGGTTTGTCTCAAAAGGAGGCTAGAGGGCTCTTTATATAGGGAATGATGGAAGCCCATCCTCCTCTTCTTTCCAATGTGGGACTAAAAAGCTAATATACAAAATTGATATCCTATAATCGCAGCCCAATGCATAGCCCGCTCAGCGCCCGCTCAGTACCTGCTCAGCGCCCGCTCATGCAACACGCGCATGCAACTCGCACATAAAACGAGCGCACTAGCGCAACAACAGCGCACAAGCGCCTTGCGACGATGCTGACGTGCTTAAGTGCAAAGTGCGCCAACAAAGTGCCAGTTTGTGCCTTTGAGCCCGAGTCCGAGTCGCTAAGCCCCTTTGGGGCTTAGCTCCTATGGAATAATATCCAAGAGCATGACAAAAAGCATAAATGCTTTCATGAGGAGTTAATCCTTTTTTCTCCTAGGAAAATACCTCCACATGGCACCCATGTGTTCCACCACACCCCATGTGCATACCTCAACTCATACAAAGTATTATATTGAGATACACACTTGGTGGTGTAGCCAATGTGGGACTATCTTTACTAGTCCAAAGGCAAAAATACCAACAATCTCCCATATATCTCAATATATATAGGTTGAGCGTTCCCCACAGTGACTGTCCATCAAGCATTAGGATAGATGTCGCTTCGACTTGAATCTTTCCGCATGGGTCGAACAACAGCATGATACAAGAATGGACTAAGCCTTGAATTCTGCACCATAGATGTAATTCTTTCCACTCACACAATGGCAACAGTTGTGCTCTGGTTGCACATTAAAGGTCATGTGCACGCCTGGTTTAAGTATATATAGTTTGGACATATACAAGTGTCACGACCCGCACCCGAAAATCGGGCATGAGTCGTGGGTACGTCCAGCCTACGCCGCAGCATCGGCGGTAGAACGCTGTCTAGGTCAACTATCTAGATAATAATCTCACACAAAAATCGGGCATGACCTCTCCAAAAGGAGGGCAACCACACAAACAATATATAAATCTGCCAAGATCTCAACTCCAAACGGAGGAGCAATATCAAATGATAATCACAATATACTCAATCACGAATCTAAGCACGATAAGATAACACGGAGAGTCTAACAACTAAAAAGTCTAACCACCTCCAACTACTACAACAACCACAACATCCATAATAATACAACAATGTCCAAAATAATATACAAACAAGGTCTCAATCCAAAACCGGAGACAAATCCGGTGCTAAAAGCTAATAAAAACAACAACAAAGTCTCAGTGGTCCCGGCTACCAACCCGAAAATCACCCCTAAGCTAGAGGGTCCCTGTCTGCACCATCGACAGGCTCAAGTCCATAAAACGTCGGACACCAATCCTCCGGATACTCTGAAAAATATGTCCAGTCAGGACTGGAGCAAGTACATCTCTAACAGCAGTTCCATTTAAATGATAAAAACTATAAAACAGTTATAGCAAGTAGCAAGAAGAATGGAATAAAGTATGGAGCAAGAAATATACATATGTCACTGGTGCATAAGGTAAAGATGCATGGATATCAGAGCAAAATAGTAATAACTGTAAGATACAGGAAATCTAAGCTAAGATCAAGTCCGTGCACATGAACGTGTAGTGAGTCTAGCATGAAAAATATGTAGTGAGTCAAGTCCAGAAATATGTAAGTGAGACCAACAAGAATGCAAGTGAGTCCAGACTATAAAGAATGAACTCGGTGTCTTTGAAATACTTGTTTCGACATGTAAACGGCTAGGGGTAAGTACGGCTCACCGCGCACTGGGTGCGCGGCTGCTATCATTCCAGATTAGACCAGAGGGAGTGATTCCTGATGATGCCAGATAGGAATGTTTACATGTCTACTCGAGTATTTCCCCGCCCCGACTAATACAAGTGGATCCAAGACCCGACACGCAAATCAAGATGAGTCCAGCCTGTACATGAATGATGCCTGTAGGTGATGCCAGTAGTGATTCCAGAATAGAGGCCAGAAACATGAAATATACGTGTCGCAAGTAAATGAATCCAGAAATATCAGTCAGTGTCCCGTGTTGTGCCAGAATAATCAGATGATACTATACTAGAAGCTGAATCATAATAATCATCAAATAATGAAAACTATCAGAGAATGTACTCGCCTGACGTCCTGAGCAACTGGCGATCCGAACCGGTGTCGCAAGAACCTAATACGAAAAGCAAGGTTAAACAGGGTTCTAATGAGTTAAACAGATATAAAATAACTAAAAATAGGTTTCTAGGGTCGTTCTAGGTCAAACGGGTCAAACCGGTGAAATCTGGGTGAAAAAGTCAACTCTAGGTCCAAAAAGTCAACTCTGGGTCAAAACTAGGTCAAAAGTTGACTTTGGTGGTCAACCGAGTCAACTACGGTCAAGTCTGGGTCAAACTAGGGTGCTCATGAAATTCTAGGTCAAACCGAGGTCATTAAGCTAGAAAACTCACAAACTCGCCTCCTTGAGATACCGGGATACCCTCGGTATCCGATACCTCAACCTAGGCTACGCACCCCGCCTATACCCTCTAAAACCTATGCTAGCACGCGTAAATATATACACATAAGCATATAAAAATCACTCCAATACAATTCCTAGGCTATTGCTCAATTACCCCGCTCGAAACCCAATACCTTGGTTATCTTAAGATATTGAAATACCTTGGTATCTCAAGGTATTGAGGTTTCGCTCTAAAACCCCTCTAACTAGCTATCTAGCTACTAATTATGCACCTAGTTATTAGTCTAGGCTAGGTAGTAGAGATATCTACCATATTTATATATGTCTAAGTAGGTATCTACCTATATATATATATATATCCACACATATATACATTTACCCATTTACCTTATCTATACACACACATATATATATATATATATATATATATATATATATATATATATATATATATATATATATATATATATATATATATATATATATATATATATTACCTTACCTTACCCAACTCATAAATACCTATGTATAACTATCTAGATATCTATAGATATGTATATAACTATATGTATATACATCTATATCCTAGATAGATATAACTATCTATCTACCTATCTATTATCAACCTATCTAGTTATCTATCTATCTATCTATCTAACTAGATATCTAATATCTAGTATTTACCTACCTAACTATCTATCAAATTATCTATCTATTTACCTATCTATATATATAATTATCTATCTATCAAACTACCTACTTACCTATCAATCTATCTATTAATCTAGCTATCTATATCTATCAATCTATCCATTTACTAACTATCAATCCATCTATCTAGCTATCTATTTATCTAGATCTAGATACTAATATCTATCTAGTTACCTATCTATTAACCTATCTATCTAACATATTCAATACCTATCTATCTATCTATCTATCAATATATATATATATATATATCAATCCTCCTTTCCCTCGCATTGCTGCTGCCTGCTCTTGCCTGTGCTTGCTGCTGCTGCTAGCTCACCTGGCTGCTGCTGCTGGAGCCTAAAGCTGCTGCTCCCTCTTCATACTGCTGCTGCTGCTCTGCCTAGCAGCAGCTAGCTGCTGCTGTTGCAGCTGAACTGCTGCTGCTGCAGTTCAGTTTCTTCACCCCCCTCGCTCTCACAAGCACACACACACACACGCCTATATACTCACAAACACACTAATACACACACTCACGCACAAATGTACATAGCTATATATATATATATAAACACCTATATTAATATATATATACACACATACAATTATATATATATACATATCACTACACACACACACTCTAAGATATATATATATATATACACATCTATATATATACATATACACACAAGCACACTTATACATATACATATATATATATACATAGACATATACACACACAAGCACATAGATATAAATACACACATATATATATAAATATATATACATAAACACACATACATATAAATATATACATATATATATATAGACACACTTATAAATATATATATAAAGACACAAACACACCTACACAACACTACACACAACAACACACGACAACGCGCCCCACTCACGCCCAACGACCCCGACACTCACCAATACCCTAAAATATATAAAATATAACTCGAAACCTCTAGCACACACTCCCCGATATTAACCCAACGCGCGCACAAGCCCGAAACGAGGAAACCTAGTCGAAATGGCCGTTCGGTCATTTCGACGAACACGTGGTGCGCGGCTCGGAAAACCTCCTGAAACGCACACCAAACGAACTCGGAATCGGCCCAAAATTTACCCACGCACTCTAAACGATGTCTAGATCCTAGAAAATGTACTTCCGCGTCGATTCTAGGCCCGTGGCGGAAACGCACACGCACTTAGAATCGGCGACGACGAAAAGCCCCAATTTCGCCCGAAACGCCCGTTTCTCCGCGACGCGGCTTCCCGTGTCCGAACGGAGACACGCACTCACCCTCACGACTCCCGACAACGTCTAGCTAGGTCCGTCTAACCTAGGGCATCACCCAAAATTGGGCTAAATTCGGATTCCACCCGAAATTGACACAAAACCTAGTGTTAAAGTCTCCAAACACTACCCAACTAGTTCCAACTTCCTCCCACGGGTAGCCTAAGGGTCTAGAAAGGTTATAAACTATTAATTATACTATATAAAAGTAATTAGCAAGGAGAAAGTTAGGGTTTTACCTCTTGGGGTTGGAATCCCAAGCCAAAGTCTCCAAATCTCTCCAAATTCACCTCCTACAAGCTCCAAGCCTCAAATCCAAGCTCCAACACCAAATCTAGGCTCTACCCACCTAGGTTGGGGAAAGATCTAGGGTTAGGGTTACATAAAGAAGAAGGAATGGAAGAAAGAAGGAAGAAAAGTGAACTTACTTGAAGTAGGAAGGAGAAAGGAAGAAGAAAAATGAGTGGAGAAGAAGAAGAAGTGAAGAAGAAGAGTGGGGGGGAAGGGGAGCTGCTGTGCTTGCTGGAAATGCACGGGTCTGGGACAATGGGAACCGGCCACAAGCAAATATAAGGGTTCCCTAATTCTCCAATGACCAAAATGCCCTCATAACTAAGGTTTTGGGTTTCGGGGTTCCAAAATCACTCAAACTAGTTCCAAATCTCTCCCACTAACCTCCTAAAAATAAAATAAATATTTCTAAGCCCCAAAATAATTCTCACAAGGGTGTGGGCTGGGTCGGACATGGGTCCACTAGGGTCTGACATGGGTCCAGGCTAGCCAAAATCCTAAAACAATCAATAAAAAAAATACAAAATAATGCAATCACTAATTAAATATAAATACAATTAATTATAAATAATACACAATTAACCCAAATTAAAAAAAAAAAAATACCCGGCTCTGGAAATGGGGTGGTGACAAGCCTATCCTCCTTAGAAAATTTCGTCCTCAAAATTTAAAGTCAATCACAATCTCTCTAGGTCAAACCCCCAACAATCACAGTCAAGAAATTCTACCTAAACAACATACAAGATCAGGGTCCTACTGGTCGTGTTACCACAGTCTCAATCAGGGTTACTACACTATCTACCACAGCACAAGAAAATCTAACAGGTACTAATGAAGCACACCACAGGAATAGAAAAGGACAGGAAGAAGAAACAAGAGACAGACCTGCTAACCCGACACCCGTAGCATCGGCCTCCTCGACCGTCAACGCATAAGCCCTGCCCTGCTGGGGTGTATCCCTCTGCTGGTGCGGGGCATGATGCTGTGCCACAGATGGCCTAGCTCCAACTCTCTGATCCTGTGCTCCACCCAATGGAGGTGCAGTAGGGCAATCTCGCATCTGGTGAGCAGCGGATCCACAGAACAAACACACCTTCAACCTCCTCCTACAAACATCCCAAGTGTGTCCTGCCTTCCTGCAGTAGGCACAAGTGGGCACCCTCTGATCCTGACCCTGCTGCGCTGCCTTCTGCACATAGGGACGCTTAGCTGGTCCCGCACTACCACTGGCACTGCCTGAATCATCCCTGCCTCTCTTGGACTTGAGCTCCAAGTCATCCTCTGCTCTCTGAGCATCCCCTACTATCTGCTCAAAAGTCACCTCGCGATCGCTCCTGGTCAAAGACTTGACCGCCATAACCAAGCCCTTGCGAAACTTTCTCGCCTTAGCTGCCTCACTCAAGCCATCTACAAATCTGCCCAGACGGCAGAACTCTGCTGCGTACTCGTCCACCGTCATGCTCCCTTGGACGAGTGCCTCAAACTGGCTCTCCAAAGCACTGAGCGCCACATATGGAAAAAACTTCTCCTTAAAAAGCCTCTTGAAAGCCTCCCAAGTAAGCCCTGGCGCTGCAATCCTCGTATCTGTGCGATACCACGTCAAGGCGAGGTCGAATATCTGACTGCCCGCTGCCTCTATCTGTATGCTGTCTGGAATCTGTGCCAGTCTGAAGATGCCCTCAATCTGCTCTATCCAGTCATCCGCGTACAGGATCCCTTCTGTACCACGGAACTCCTTGGGCCACATCCTCTGAAAGTCAATGATGCTGCCCGGCCTCGGATGCTGTATCTGATCTGCCTGTGGCTGAATCTGTGCCACCCTATCCACTGCTGTCATGGCCACCTGGTGGGCGTTCTCAATGTCCAGCCTCATCACATCCACTTGACGGTGCTGCGCGTCCATCATCTCCCTGAAGAACGCAAACAACTGCGCGGTATCTACTGGAGCAGGAAGTGGCGGAGGAACCACCGGAACGACTGGGGTAGTCCTCGGATCGACAGGTGAAGGAGGATCCCCGAGAGAAGCAGGTGCTCCCTCAACCGCAGGAGTGGTGAGTGGAGCGGTAGCAGCTGCCTGAATACGAGCTGGACGAGAGGTAGCAGACCTCTCCGAGGCAACTGCTGGAAAGGTACGATGGGATCGTGTCTTCGGAGGCATCCTGAACACAGATCAAAAGAAGTCAATATGGTGCAAGATACGATATCATCAAAGAAGGACAGTAATATTTCAAAAGAAGCAAATTCAGAATAATTAGATTGGAATTGTTCCTAGTCGTGATTGAGTACACTCTAATCCTAGATCCTATATCCTAGAGCAGGCTCGCAGCAGTACAACTAAGTTGTTGTACCACCACGATATCGCACTAATTGCGAATCGAGACCTGCATGGGGCCGCCACCAAAAACGTGTCACGACCCGCACCCGAAAATCGGGCATGAGTCGTGGGTACGTCCAGCCTACACCGCAGCATCGGCGGTAGAACGCTGTCTAGGTCAACTATCTAGATAATAATCTCACACAAAAATCGGGCATGACCTCTCCAAAAGGAGGGCAACCACACAAACAATATATAAATCTGCCAAGATCTCAACTCCAAACGGAGGAGCAATATCAAATGATAATCACAATATACTCAATCATGAATCTAAGCACGATAAGATAACACGGAGAGTCTAACAACTAAAAAGTCTAACCACCTCCAACTACTACAACAACCACAACATCCATAATAATACAACAATGTCCAAAATAATATACAAACAAGGTCTCAATCCAAAACCGGAGACAAATCCGGTGCTAAAAGCTAATAAAAACAACAACAAAGTCTCAGTGGTCCCGGCTACCAACCCGAAAATCACCCCTAAGCTAGAGGGTCCCTGCCTGCACCATCGACAGGCTCAAGTCCATAAAACGTCGGACACCAATCCTCCGGATACTCTGAAAAATATGTCCAGTCAGGACTGGAGCAAGTACATCTCTAACAGCAGTTCCATTTAAATGATAAAAACTATAAAACAGTTATAGCAAGTAGCAAGAAGAATGGAATAAAGTATGGAGCAAGAAATATACATATGTCACTGGTGCATAAGGTAAAGATGCATGGATATCAGAGCAAAATAATAATAACTGTAAGATACAGGAAATCTAAGCTAAGATCAAGTCCGTGCACATGAACGTGTAGTGAGTCTAGCATGAAAAATATGTAGTGAGTCAAGTCCAGAAACATGTAAGTGAGACCAACAAGAATGCAAGTGAGTCCAGACTATAAAGAATGAACTCGGTGTCTTTGAAATACTTGTTTCGACATGTAAACGGCTAGGGGTAAGTACGGCTCACCGCGCACTGGGTGCGCGGCTGCTATCATTCCAGATTAGACCAGAGGGAGTGATTCCTGATGATGCCAGATAGGAATGTTTACATGTCTACTCAAGTATTTCCCCACCCCGACTAATACAAGTGGATCCAAGACCCGACACGCAAATCAAGATGAGTCCAGCCTGTACATGAATGATGCCTGTAGGTGATGCCAGTAGTGATTCCAGAATAGAGGCCAGAAACATGAAATGTACGTGTCGCAAGTAAATGAATCCAAAAATATCAGTCAGTGTCCCGTGTTGTGCCAGAATAATCAGATGATACTATACTAGAAGCTGAATCATAATAATCATCAAATAATGAAAACTATCAGAGAATGTACTCGCCTGACGTCCTGAGCAACTGGCGATCCGAACCGGTGTCGCAAGAACCTAATACGAAAAGCAAGGTTAAACAGGGTTCTAATGAGTTAAACAGATATAAAATAACTAAAAATAGGTTTCTAGGGTCGTTCTAGGTCAAACGGGTCAAACCGATGAAATCTGGGTGAAAAAGTCAACTCTAGGTCCAAAAAGTCAACTCTGGGTCAAAACTAGGTCAAAAGTTGACTTTGGCGGTCAACCGAGTCAACTACGGTCAAGTCTGGGTCAAACTAGGGTGCTCATGAAATTCTAGGTCAAACCGAGGTCATTAAGCTAGAAAACTCACAAACTCGCCTCCTTGAGATACCGGGATACCCTCGGTATCCGATACCTCAACCTAGGCTACGCACCCCGCCTATACCCTCTAAAACCTATGCTAGCATGCGTAAATATATACACATAAGCATATAAAAATCACTCCAATACAATTCCTAGGCTATTGCTCAATTACCCCGCTCGAAACCCAATACCTTGGTTATCTTAAGATATTGAAATACCTTGGTATCTCAAGGTATTGAGGTTTCGCTCTAAAACCCCTCTAACTAGCTATCTAGCTACTAATTATGCACCTAGTTATTAGTCTAGGCTAGGTAGTAGAGATATCTACCATATTTATATATGTCTAAGTAGGTATCTACCTATATATATATATATATCCACACATATATACATTTACCCATTTACCTTATCTATACACACATATATATATATATATATATTACCTTACCTTACCCAACTCATAAATACCTATGTATAACTATCTAGATATCTATAGATATGTATATAACTATATGTATATACATCTATATCCTAGATAGATATAACTATCTATCTACCTATCTATTATCAACCTATCTAGTTATCTATCTATCTATCTAACTAGATATCTAATATCTAGTATTTACCTACCTAACTATCTATCAAATTATCTATCTATTTACCTATCTATATATATAATTATCTATCTATCAAACTACCTACTTACCTATCAATCTATCTATTAATCTAGCTATCTATATCTATCAATCTATCCATTTACTAACTATCAATCCATCTATCTAGCTATCTATTTATCTAGATCTAGATACTAATATCTATCTAGTTACCTATCTATTAACCTATCTATCTAACATATTCAATACCTATCTATCTATCAATATATATATATATATATATATCAATCCCCCTTTCCCTCGCATTGCTGCTACCTGCTCTTGCCTGTGCTTGCTGCTGCTGCTAGCTCACCTGGCTGCTGCTGCTAGAGCCTAAAGCTGCTGCTCCCTCTTCATACTGCTGCTGCTGCTCTGCCTAGCAGCAGCTAGCTGCTGCTGTTGCAGCTGAACTGCTGCTGCTGCAGTTCAGTTTCTTCACCCCCCTCGCTCTCACAAGCACACACACACACACGCCTATATACTCACAAACACACTAATACACACACTCACGCACAAATGTACATAGCTATATATATATATATATAAACACCTATATTAATATATATATACACACATACAATTATATATATATACATATCACTACACACACACACTCTAAGATATATATATATACACATCTATATATATACATATACACACAAGCACACTTATACATATACATATATATATATACATAGACATATACACACACAAGCACATAGATATAAATACACACATATATATATAAATATATATACATAAACACACATACATATAAATATATACATATATATATAGACACACTTATAAATATATATATAAAGACACAAACACACCTACACAACACTACACACAACAACACACGACAACGCGCCCCACTCACGCCCAACGACCCCGACACTCACCAATACCCTAAAATATATAAAATATAACTCGAAACCTCTAGCACACACTCCCCGATACTAACCCAACGCGCGCACAAGCCCGAAATGAGGAAACCTAGCCGTTCGGTCATTTCGACGAACACGTGGTGCGCGGCTCGGAAAACCTCCTGAAACGCACACCAAACGAACTCGGAATCGGCCCAAAATTTACCCACGTACTCTAAACGATGTCTAGATCCTAGAAAATGTGCTCCCGTATTGATTCTAGGCCCGTGGCGGAAACGCACACGCACTTAGAATCGGCGACGACGAAAAGCCCCAATTTCGTCCGAAACGCCCGTTTCTCCGCGACGCGGCTTCCCGTGTCCGAACGGAGACACGCACTCACCCTCACGACTCCCGACAATGTCTAGCTAGGTCCGTCTAACCTAGGGCATCACCCAAAATTGGGCCAAATTCGGATTCCACCCGAAATTGACACAAAACCTAGTGTTAAAGTCTCCAAACACTACCCAACTTGTTCCAACTTCCTCCCACGGGTAGCCTAAGGGTCTAGGAAGGTTCTAAACTATTAATTATACTATATAAAAGTAATTAGCAAGGAGAAAGTTAGGGTTTTACCTCTTGGGAGTTGGAATCCCAAGCCAAAGTCTCCAAATCTCTCCAAATTCACCTCCTACAAGCTCCAAGCCTCAAATCCAAGCTCCAACACCAAATCTAGGCTCTACCCACCTAGGTTGGGGAAAGATCTAGGGTTAGGGTTACATAAAGAAGAAGGAATGGAAGAAAGAAGGAAGAAAAGTGAACTTACTTGAAGTAGGAAGGAGAAAGGAAGAAGAAAAATGAGTGGAGAAGAAGAAGAAGTGAAGAAGAAGAGTGGGGGGGAAGGGGAGCTGCTGTGCTTGCTGGAAATGCACGGGTCTGGGACAATGGGAACCGGCCACAAGCAAATATAAGGGTTCCCTAATTCTCCAATGACCAAAATGCCCTCATAACTAAGGTTTTGGGTTTCGGGGTTCCAAAATCACTCAAACTAGTTCCAAATCTCTCCCACTAACCTCCTAAAAATAAAATAAATATTTCTAAGCCCCAAAATAATTCTCACAAGGGTGTGGGCTGGGTCGGACATGGGTCCAGTAGGGTCTGACATGGGTCCAGGCTAGCCAAAATCCTAAAACAATCAATAAAAAAAAATACAAAATAATGTAATCACTAATTAAATATAAATACAATTAATTATAAATAATACACAATTAACCCAAATTAAAATAAAAAAAAATATCCGGCTCTGGAAATGGGGTGGTGACAAGCCTATCCTCCTTAGAAAATTTCGTCCTCGAAATTTAAAGTCAATCACAATCTCTCTAGGTCAAACCCCCAACAATCACAGTCAAGAAATTCTACCTAAACAACATACAAGATCAGGGTCCTACTGGTCGTGTTACCACAGTCTCAATCAGGGTTACTACACTATCTACCACAGCACAAGAAAATCTAACAGGTACTAATGAAGCACACCACAGGAATAGAAAAGGACAGGAAGAAGAAACAAGAGACAGACCTGCTAACCCGACACCCGTAGCATCGGCCTCCTCGACCGTCAACGCATAAGCCCTGCCCTGCTGGGGTGTATCCCTCTGCTGGTGCGGGGCATGATGCTGTGCCACAGATGGCCTAGCTCCAACTCTCTGATCCTGTGCTCCACCCAATGGAGGTGCAGTAGGGCAATCTCGCATCTGGTGAGCAGCGGATCCACAGAACAAACACACCTTCAACCTCCTCCTACAAACATCCCAAGTGTGTCCTGCCTTCCTGCAGTAGGCACAAGTGGGCACCCTCTGATCCTGACCCTGCTGCGCTGCCTTCTGCACATAGGGACGCTTAGCTGGTCCCGCACTACCACTGGCACTGCCTGAATCATCCCTGCCTCTCTTGGACTTGAGCTCCAAGTCATCCTCTGCTCTCTGAGCATCCCCTACTATCTGCTCAAAAGTCGCCTCGCGATCGCTCCTGGTCAAAGACTTGACCGCCATAACCAAGCCCTTGCGAAACTTTCTCGCCTTAGCTGCCTCACTCAAGCCATCTACAAATCTGCCCAGACGGCAGAACTCTGCTGCGTACTCGTCCACCGTCATGCTCCCTTGGACGAGTGCCTCAAACTGGCTCTCCAAAGCACTGAGCGCCACATATGGAAAAAACTTCTCCTTAAAAAGCCTCTTGAAAGCCTCCCAAGTAAGCCCTGGCGCTGCAATCCTCGTATCTGTGCGATACCACGTCAAGGCGAGGTCGAACATCTGACTGCCCGCTGCCTCTATCTGTATGCTGTCTGGAATCTGTGCCAGTCTGAAGATGCCCTCAATCTGCTCTATCCAGTCATCCGCGTACAGGATCCCTTCTGTACCACGGAACTCCTTGGGCCGCATCCTCTGAAAGTTAATGATGCTGCCCGGCCTCGGATGCTGTATCTGATCTGCCTGTGGCTGAATCTGTGCCACCCTATCCACTGCTGTCATGGCCACCTGGTGGGCGTTCTCAATGTCCAGCCTCATCACATCCACCTGACGGTGCTGCGCGTCCATCATCTCCCTGAAGAACGCAAACAACTGCGCGGTATCTACTGGAGCAGGAAGTGGTGGAGGAACCACCGGAACGACTGGGGTAGTCCTCGGATCGACAGGTGAAGGAGGATCCCCGAGAGAAGCAGGTGCTCCCTCAACCGCAGGAGTGGTGAGTGGAGCGGTAGCAGCTGCCTGAATACGAGCTGGACGAGAGGTAGCAGACCTCTCCGAGGCAACTGCTGGAACGGTACGATGGGATCGTGTCTTCGGAGGCATCCTGAACACAGATCAAAAGAAGTCAATATGGTGCAAGATACGATATCATCAAAGAAGGACAGTAATATTTCAAAAGAAGCAAATTCAGAATAATTAGATTGGAATTGTTCCTAGTCGTGATTGAGTACACTCTAATCCTAGATCCTATATCCTAGAGCAGGCTCGCAGCAGTACAACTAAGTTGTTGTACCACCACGATATCGCACTAATTGCGAATCGAGACCTGCATGGGGCCGCCACCAAAAACGTGTCACGACCCGCACCCGAAAATCGGGCATGAGTCGTGGGTACGTCCAGCCTACGCCGCAGCATCGGCGGTAGAACGCTGTCTAGGTCAACTATCTAGATAATAATCTCACACAAAAATCGGGCATGACCTCTCCAAAAGGAGGGCAACCACACAAACAATATATAAATCTGCCAAGATCTCAACTCCAAACGGAGGAGCAATATCAAATGATAATCACAATATACTCAATCACGAATCTAAGCACGATAAGATAACACGGAGAGTCTAACAACTAAAAAGTCTAACCACCTCCAACTACTACAACAACCACAACATCCATAATAATACAACAATGTCCAAAATAATATACAAACAAGGTCTCAATCCAAAACCGGAGACAAATCCGGTGCTAAAAGCTAATAAAAACAACAACAAAGTCTCAGTGGTTCCGGCTACCAACCCGGAAATCACCCCTAAGCTAGAGGGTCCCTGTCTGCACCATCGACAGGCTCAAGTCCATAAAACGTCGGACACCAATCCTCCGGATACTCTGAAAAATATGTCCAGTCAGGACTGGAGCAAGTACATCTCTAACAGCAGTTCCATTTAAATGATAAAAACTATAAAACAGTTATAGCAAGTAGCAAGAAGAATGGAATAAAGTATGGAGCAAGAAATATACATATGTCACTGGTGCATAAGGTAAAGATGCATGGATATCAGAGCAAAATAGTAATAACTGTAAGATACAGGAAATCTAAGCTAAGATCAAGTCCGTGCACATGAACGTGTAGTGAGTCTAGCATGAAAAACATGTAGTGAGTCAAGTCCAGAAACATGTAAGTGAGACCAACAAGAATGCAAGTGAGTCCAGACTATAAAGAATGAACTCGGTGTCTTTGAAATACTTGTTTCGACATGTAAACGGCTAGGGGTAAGTACGGCTCACCGCGCACTGGGTGCGCGGCTGCTATCATTCCAGATTAGACCAGAGGGAGTGATTCCTGATGATGCCAGATAGGAATGTTTACATGTCTACTCGAGTATTTCCCCGCCCCGACTAATACAAGTGGATCCAAGACCCGACACGCAAATCAAAATGAGTCCAGCCTGTACATGAATGATGCCTGTAGGTGATGCCAGTAGTAATTCCAGAATAGAGGCCAGAAACATGAAATGTACGTGTCGTAAGTAAATGAATCCAGAAATATCAGTCAGTGTCCCGTGTTGTGCCAGAATAATCAGATGATACTATACTAGAAGCTGAATCATAATAATCATCAAATAATGAAAACTATCAGAGAATGTACTCGCCTGACGTCCTGAGCAACTGGCGATCCGAACCGGTGTCGCAAGAACCTAATACAAAAAGCAAGGTTAAACAGGGTTCTAATGAGTTAAACAGATATAAAATAACTAAAAATAGGTTTCTAGGGTCGTTCTAGGTCAAACGGGTCAAACCGGTGAAATCTGGGTGAAAAAGTCAACTCTAGGTCCAAAAAGTCAACTCTGGGTCAAAACTAGGTCAAAAGTTGACTTTGGCGGTCAACCGAGTCAACTACGGTCAAGTCTGGGTCAAACTAGGGTGCTCATGAAATTCTAGGTCAAACCGAGGTCATTAAGCTAGAAAACTCACAAACTCGCCTCCTTGAGATACCGGGATACCCTCGGTATCCGATACCTCAACCTAGGCTACGCACCCCGCCTATACCCTCTAAAACCTATGCTAGCACGCGTAAATATATACACATAAGCATATAAAAATCACTCCAATACAATTCCTAGGCTATTGCTCAATTACCCCGCTCGAAACCCAATACCTTGGTTATCTTAAGATATTGAAATACCTTGGTATCTCAAGGTATTGAGGTTTCGCTCTAAAACCCCTCTAACTAGCTATCTAGCTACTAATTATGCACCTAGTTATTAGTCTAGGCTAGGTAGTAGAGATATCTACCATATTTATATATGTCTAAGTAGGTATCTACCTATATATATATATATATCCACACATATATACATTTACCCATTTACCTTATCTATACACACACACATATATATATATATATATATATATATATATATATATATTACCTTACCTTACCCAACTCATAAATACCTATGTATAACTATCTAGATATCTATAGATATGTATATAACTATATGTATATACATCTATATCCTAGATAGATATAACTATCTATCTACCTATCTATTATCAACCTATCTAGTTATCTATCTATCTATCTATCTAACTAGATATCTAATATCTAGTATTTACCTACCTAACTATCTATCAAATTATCTATCTATTTACCTATCTATATATATAATTATCTATCTATCAAACTACCTACTTACCTATCAATCTATCTATTAATCTAGCTATCTATATCTATCAATCTATCCATTTACTAACTATCAATCCATCTATCTAGCTATCTATTTATCTAGATCTAGATACTAATATCTATCTAGTTACCTATCTATTAACCTATCTATCTAACATATTCAATACCTATCTATCTATCAATATATATATATATATATATATCAATCCCCCTTTCCCTCGCATTGCTGCTGCCTGCTCTTGCCTGTGCTTGCTGCTGCTGCTAGCTCACCTGGCTGCTGCTGCTGGAGCCTAAAGCTGCTGCTCCCTCTTCATACTGCTGCTGCTGCTCTGCCTAGCAGCAGCTAGCTGCTGCTGTTGCAGCTGAACTGCTGCTGCTGCAGTTCAGTTTCTTCACCCCCCTCGCTCTCACAAGCACACACACACACACACACGCCTATATACTCACAAACACACTAATACACACACTCACGCACAAATGTACATAGCTATATATATATATATATAAACACCTATATTAATATATATATACACACATACAATTATATATATATACATATCACTACACACACACACTCTAAGATATATATATATATACACATCTATATATATACATATACACACAAGCACACTTATACATATACATATATATATATACATAGACATATACACACACAAGCACATAGATATAAATACACACATATATATATAAATATATATACATAAACACACATACATATAAATATATACATATATATATATAGACACACTTATAAATATATATATAAAGACACAAACACACCTACACAACACTACACACAACAACACACGACAACGCGCCCCACTCACGCCCAACGACCCCGACACTCACCAATACCCTAAAATATATAAAATATAACTCGAAACCTCTAGCACACACTCCCCGATACTAACCCAACGCGCGCACAAGCCCGAAACGAGGAAACCTAGTCGAAATGGCCGTTCGGTCATTTCGACGAACACGTGGTGCGCGGCTCGGAAAACCTCCTGAAACGCACACCAAACGAACTCGGAATCGGCCCAAAATTTACCCACGCACTCTAAACGATGTCTAGATCCTAGAAAATGTGCTCCCGCGTTGATTCTAGGCCCGTGGCGGAAACGCACACGCACTTAGAATCGGCGATGACGAAAAGCCCCAATTTCGCCCGAAATGCCCGTTTCTCCGCGACGCGGCTTCCCGTGTCCGAACGGAGACACGCACTCACCCTCATGACTCCCGACAACGTCTAGCTAGGTCCGCCTAACCTAGGGCATCACCCAAAATTGGGCCAAATTCGGATTCCACCCGAAATTGACACAAAACCTAGTGTTAAAGTCTCCAAACACTACCCAACTAGTTCCAACTTCCTCCCACGGATAGCCTAAGGGTCTAGGAAGGTTCTAAACTATTAATTATACTATATAAAAGTAATTAGCAAGGGGAAAGTTAGGGTTTTACCTCTTGGGAGTTGGAATCCCAAGCCAAAGTCTCCAAATCTCTCCAAATTCACCTCCTACAAGCTCCAAGCCTCAAATCCAAGCTCCAACACCAAATCTAAGCTCTACCCACCTAGGTTGGGGAAAGATCTAGGGTTAGGGTTACATAAAGAAGAAGGAATGGAAGAAAGAAGGAAGAAAAGTGAACTTACTTGAAGTAGGAAGGAGAAAGGAAGAAGAAAAATGAGTGGAGAAGAAGAAGAAGTGAAGAAGAAGAGTGGGGGGGAAGGGGAGCTGCTGTGCTTGCTGGAAATGCACGGGTCTGGGACAATGGGAACCGGCCACAAGCAAATATAAGGGTTCCCTAATTCTCCAATGACCAAAATGCCCTCATAACTAAGGTTTTGGGTTTCGGGGTTCCAAAATCACTCAAACTAGTTCCAAATCTCTCCCACTAACCTCCTAAAAATAAAATAAATATTTCTAAGCCCCAAAATAATTCTCACAAGGGTGTGGGCTGGGTCGGACATGGGTCCACTAGGGTCTGACATGGGTCCAGGCTAGCCAAAATCCTAAAACAATCAATAAAAAAAAATACAAAATAATACAATCACTAATTAAATATAAATACAATTAATTATAAATAATACACAATTAACCCAAATTAAAATAAAAAAAAATACCCGGCTCTGGAAATGGGGTGGTGACAAGCCTATCCTCCTTAGAAAATTTCGTCCTCGAAATTTAAAGTCAATCACAATCTCTCTAGGTCAAACCCCCAACAATCACAGTCAAGAAATTCTACCTAAACAACATACAAGATCAGGGTCCTACTGGTCGTGTTACCACAGTCTCAATCAGGGTTACTACACTATCTACCACAGCACAAGAAAATCTAACAGGTACTAATGAAGCACACCACAGGAATAGAAAAGGACAGGAAGAAGAAACAAGAGACAGACCTGCTAACCCGACACCCGTAGCATCGGCTTCCTCGACCGTCAACGCATAAGCCCTGCCCTGCTGGGGTGTATCCCTCTGCTGGTGCGGGGCATGATGCTGTGCCACAGATGGCCTAGCTCCAACTCTCTGATCCTGTGCTCCACCCAATGGAGGTACAGTAGGGCAATCTCGCATCTGGTGAGCAGCGGATCCACAGAACAAACACACCTTCAACCTCCTCCTACAAACATCCCAAGTGTGTCCTGTCTTCCTGCAGTAGGCACAAGTGGGCACCCTCTGATCCTGACCCTGCTGCGCTGCCTTCTGCACATAGGGACGCTTAGCTGGTCCCGCACTACCACTGGCACTGCCTGAATCATCCCTGCCTCTCTTGGACTTGAGCTCCAAGTCATCCTCTGCTCTCTGAGCATCCCCTACTATCTGCTCAAAAGTCGCCTCGCGATCGCTCCTGGTCAAAGACTTGACCGCCATAACCAAGCCCTTGCGAAACTTTCTCGCCTTAGCTGCCTCACTCAAGCCATCTACAAATCTGCCCAGACGGCAGAACTCTGCTGCGTACTCGTCCACCGTCATGCTCCCTTGGACGAGTGCCTCAAACTGGCTCTCCAAAGCACTGAGCGCCACATATGGAAAAAACTTCTCCTTAAAAAGCCTCTTGAAAGCCTCCCAAGTAAGCCCTGGCGCTGCAATCCTCGTATCTGTGCGATACCACGTCAAGGCGAGGTCGAACATCTGACTGCCCGCTGCCTCTATCTGTATGCTGTCTGGAATCTGTGCCAGTCTGAAGATGCCCTCAATCTGCTCTATCCAGTCATCCGCGTACAGGATCCCTTCTGTACCACGGAACTCCTTGGGCCGCATCCTCTGAAAGTCAATGATGCTGCCCGGCCTCGGATGCTGTATCTGATCTGCCTGTGGCTGAATCTGTGCCACCCTATCCACTGCTGTCATGGCCACCTGGTGGGCGTTCTCAATGTCCAGCCTCATCACATCCACCTGACGGTGCTGCGCGTCCATCATCTCCCTGAAGAACGCAAACAACTGCGCGGTATCTACTGGAGCAGGAAGTGGTGGAGGAACCACCGGAACGACTGGGGTAGTCCTCGGATCGACAGGTGAAGGAGGATCCCCGAGAGAAGCAGGTGCTCCCTCAACCGCAGGAGTGGTGAGTGGAGCGGTAGCAGCTGCCTGAATACGAGCTGGACGAGAGGTAGCAGACCTCTCCGAGGCAACTGCTGGAACGGTACGATGGGATCGTGTCTTCGGAGGCATCCTGAACACAGATCAAAAGAAGTCAATATGGTGCAAGATACGATATCATCAAAGAAGGACAGTAATATTTCAAAAGAAGCAAATTCAGAATAATTAGATTGGAATTGTTCCTAGTCGTGATTGAGTACACTCTAATCCTAGATCCTATATCCTAGAGCAGGCTCGCAGCAGTACAACTAAGTTGTTGTACCACCACGATATCGCACTAATTGTGAATCGAGACCTGCATAGGGCCGCTACCAAAAACGTGTCACGACCCGCACCCGAAAATTGGGCATGAGTCGTGGGTACGTCCAGCCTACGCCGCAGCATCGGCGGTAGAACGCTGTCTAGGTCAACTATCTAGATAATAATCTCACACAAAAATCGGGCATGACCTCTCCAAAAGGAGGGCAACCACACAAACAATATATAAATCTACCAAGATCTCAACTCCAAACGGAGGAGCAATATCAAATGATAATCACAATATACTCAATCACGAATCTAAGCACGATAAGATAACACGGAGAGTCTAACAACTAAAAAGTCTAACCACCTCCAACTACTACAACAACCACAACATCCATAATAATACAACAATGTCCAAAATAATATACAAACAAGGTCTCAATCCAAAACCGGAGACAAATCCGGTGCTAAAAGCTAATAAAAACAATAACAAAGTCTCAGTGGTCCCGGCTACCAACCCGGAAATCACCCCTAAGCTAGAGGGTCCCTGTCTGCACCATCGACAGGCTCAAGTCCATAAAACGTCGGACACCAATCCTCCGGATACTCTGAAAAATATGTCCAGTCAGGACTGGAGCAAGTACATCTCTAACAGCAGTTCCATTTAAATGATAAAAACTATAAAACAGTTATAGCAAGTAGCAAGAAGAATAAAATAAAGTATGGAGCAAGAAATATACATATGTCACTGGTGCATAAGGTAAAGATGCATGGATATCAGAGCAAAATAGTAATAACTGTAAGATACAGGAAATCTAAGCTAAGATCAAGTCCGTGCACATGAACGTGTAGTGAGTCTAGCATAAAAAACATGTAGTGAGTCAAGTCCAGAAACATGTAAGTGAGACCAACAAGAATACAAGTGAGTCCAGACTATAAAGAATGAACTCGGTGTCTTTGAAATACTTGTTTCGACATGTAAACGGCTAGGGGTAAGTACGGCTCACCGCGCACTGGGTGCGCGGCTGCTATCATTCCAGATTAGACCAGAGGGAGTGATTCCTGATGATGCCAGATAGGAATGTTTACATGTCTACTCGAGTATTTCCCCGCCTCGACTAATACAAGTGGATCCAAGACCCGACACGCAAATCAAGATGAGTCCAGCCTGTACATGAATGATGCCTGTAGGTGATGCCAGTAGTGATTCCAGAATAGAGGCCAGAAACATGAAATGTACGTGTCGCAAGTAAATGAATCCAGAAATATCAGTCAGTGTCCCGTGTTGTGCCAGAATAATCAGATGATACTATACTAGAAGCTGAATCATAATAATCATCAAATAATGAAAACTATCAGAGAATGTACTCGCCTGACGTCCTGAGCAACTGGCGATCCGAACCGGTGTCGCAAGAACCTAATACGAAAAGCAAGGTTAAACAGAGTTCTAATGAGTTAAACAGATATAAAATAACTAAAAATAGGTTTCTAGGGTCGTTCTAGGTCAAACGGGTCAAACCGGTGAAATCTGGGTGAAAAAGTCAACTCTAAGTCCAAAAAGTCAACTCTGGATCAAAACTAGGTCAAAAGTTGACTTTGGCGGTCAACCGAGTCAACTACGGTCAAGTCTGGGTCAAACTAGGGTGCTCATGAAATTCTAGGTCAAACCGAGGTCATTAAGCTAGAAAACTCATAAACTCGCCTCCTTGAGATACCGGGATACCCTCGGTATCCGATACCTCAACCTAGGCTACGCACCCCGCCTATACCCTCTAAAACCTATGCTAGCACGCGTAAATATATACATATAAGCATATAAAAATTACTCCAATACAATTCCTAGGCTATTGCTCAATTACCCCGCTCGAAACCCAATACCTTGGTTATCTTAAGATATTGAAATACCTTGGTATCTCAAGGTATTGAGGTTTCGCTCTAAAACCCCTCTAACTAGCTATCTAGCTACTAATTATGCACCTAGTTATTAGTCTAGGCTAGGTAGTAGAGATATCTACCATATTTATATATGTCTAAGTAGGTATCTACCTATATATATATATATCCACACATATATACATTTACCCATTTACCTTATCTATACACACACATATATATATATATATATTACCTTACCTTGCCCAACTCATAAATACCTATGTATAACTATCTAGATATCTATAGATATGTATATAACTATATGTATATACATCTATATCCTAGATAGATATAACTATCTATCTACCTATCTATTATCAACCTATCTAGTTATCTATCTATCTATCTAACTAGATATCTAATATCTAGTATTTACCTACCTAACTATCTATCAAATTATCTATCTATTTACCTATCTATATATATAATTATCTATCTATCAAACTACCTACTTACCTATCAATCTATCTATTAATCTAGCTATCTATATCTATCAATCTATCCATTTACTAACTATCAATCCATCTATCTAGCTATCTATTTATCTAGATCTAGATACTAATATCTATCTAGTTACCTATCTATTAACCTATCTATCTAACATATTCAATACCTATCTATCTATCTATCAATATATATATATATATATCAATCCTCCTTTCCCTCGCATTGCTGCTGCCTGCTCTTGCCTGTGCTTGCTGCTGCTGCTAGCTCACCTGGCTGCTGCTGCTGGAGCCTAAAGCTGCTGCTCCCTCTTCATACTGCTACTGCTGCTCTGCCTAGCAGCAGCTAGCTGCTGCTGTTGCAGCTGAACTGCTGCTGCTGCAGTTCAGTTTCTTCACCCCCCTCGCTCTCACAAGCACACACACACACACGCCTATATACTCACAAACACACTAATACACACACTCACGCACAAATGTACATAGCTATAAATATATATATAAACACCTATATTAATATATATATACACACATACAATTATATATATATACATATCACTACACACACACACTCTAAGATATATATATATATATACACATCTATATATATACATATACACACAAGCACACTTATACATATACATATATATATATACATAGACATATACACACACAAGCACATAGATATAAATACACACATATATATAAAAATATATATACATAAACACACATACATATAAATATATACATATATATATATAGACACACTTATAAATATATATATAAAGACACAAACACACCTACACAACACTACACACAACAACACACGACAACGCGCCCCACTCACGCCCAACGACCCCGACACTCACCAATACCCTAAAATATATAAAATATAACTCGAAACCTCTAGCACACACTCCCCGATACTAACCCAACGCGCGCACAAGCCCGAAACGAGGAAACCTAGTCGAAATGGCCGTTCGGTCATTTCGACGAACACGTGGTGCGCGGCTCGGAAAACCTCCTGAAACGCACACCAAACGAACTCAGAATCGGCCCAAAATTTACCCATGCACTCTAAACGATGTCTAGATCCTAGAAAATATGCTCCCGTGTCGATTCTAGGCCCGTGGCGGAAACGCACACGCACTTAGAATCGGCGACGACGAAAAGCCCCAATTTCGCCCGAAATGCCCGTTTCTCCGCGACGCGGCTTCCCGTGTCCGAACGGAGACACGCACTCACCCTCACGACTCCCGACAATGTCTAGCTAGGTCCGTCTAACCTAGGGCATCACCCAAAATTGGGCCAAATTCGGATTCCACCCGAAATTGACACAAAACCTAGTGTTAAAGTCTCCAAACACTACCCAACTTGTTCCAACTTCCTCCCACGGGTAGCCTAAGGGTCTAGGAAGGTTCTAAACTATTAATTACACTATATAAAGTAATTAGCAAGGGGAAAGTTAGGGTTTTACCTCTTGGGAGTTGGAATCCCAAGCCAAAGTCTCCAAATCTCTCCAAATTCACCTCCTACAAGCTCCAAGCCTCAAATCCAAGCTCCAACACCAAATCTAGGCTCTACCCACCTAGGTTGGGGAAAGATCTAGGGTTAGGGTTACATAAAGAAGAAGGAATGGAAGAAAGAAGGAAGAAAAGTGAACTTACTTGAAGTAGGAAGGAGAAAGGAAGAAGAAAAATGAGTGGAGAAGAAGAAGAAGTGAAGAAGAAGAGTGGGGGTGAAGGGGAGCTGCTGTGCTTGCTGGAAATGCACGGGTCTGGGACAATGGGAACTGGCCACAAGCAAATATAAGGGTTCCCTAATTCTCCAATGACCAAAATGCCCTCATAACTAAGGTTTTGGGTTTCGGGGTTCCAAAATCACTCAAACTAGTTCCAAATCTCTCCCACTAACCTCCTAAAAATAAAATAAATATTTCTAAACCCCAAAATAATTCTCACAAGGGTGTGGGCTGGGTCGGACATGGGTCCACTAGGGTCTGACATGGGTCCAGGCTAGCCAAAATCCTAAAACAATCAATAAAAAAAAATACAAAATAATGCAATCACTAATTAAATATAAATACAATTAATTATATATAATACACAATTAACCCAAATTAAAATAAAAAAAAATACCCGACTCTGGAAATGGGGTGGTGACAACAAGTTTTCCCCCAAGAGACGGCCTATATCTCTTTCCATACACTCTTGGTGAGTTATTTTAAAGAGTCCTTGACATGAAGCCTCGAGCTTCCTTGCAGTGCTACTCCGCTATGACATGGCCCAGAGCCGAGGCTAAACCTTATCGTGGTGTCATGCCACTATAGCATGAGGTCTCAGTCTCTTTGTAGTACTAAACTATCCAGCATGAAGCCTTGCGCTTCCTTGCGGTGTTACGCCACTGTGATATGGTTCGCGTAGCCGAACATTTATATCTTTTACCTCTGTGGTGTCAAACCACTGTAACATGAGGACATCGACCTCTTTATAGTGCTGCCTACACTCTTCATTCTACAGCATTAGGCTACCTGCCTATGTGCGGTGCTACGCCGTTGTGACATGGCTCGCGAAGCCGAGGTATTACCCTTACCGAGGAACCTCTTGGTGGTGTCACCTACTATAGCATGGAGATCTTAAGCGCATTTGTAGTGCTGCACTACCATGCTTCCTGTTAAGCACACCGAACATTTAAAATGCCTGAGAACTCATTAAGGCATATAAGCCATCCTTCCACAAGACTTGTTCTATACAAAAGAACAATTAGTAGACAACAGTGGTTCTGGGTCCGTAACTCCTCAATGTCTCAAAGGACTACCCATTGTTCCTGATATTCTTCTAGTCAATGGTCCTCCCTTGAACCAATATCTAGATGCCTAGTAGATTTCTCTTTGAACTAATAACATAAAACTAAATGGAAGGATTGCAAAGACACAATATCATAGGTCCTCCAAGACCATATATGTTGTGTCCTTGACTATATGCGATGTTACGCCGCTGTGACATGACCCAAAGCCGAGTTTCACTCATTCGTGTGGTGTCACGCCACTGTAACATGGAGTACTACCCTCATTTATAATTCTTGGGATCAGCTGGCGCTGAAGACCTTACATGAACGGATCTGCCAGACTCTCCTGGCTCCGATCATCAAACACTGTAATGATTTACACTAGCTACGCTCATTCAGTGTCTTGTACTTGCCCTTGAGGCCTATCATGAATGGATCCGCCATATTTACCGGACTCCGATTATTAAAGCACTGTAATGATCCATGCAATCTGTACTAATTCAGTGTCCTGTGTTCTATCTACATAGTTCTCTTCAAACTGATGAAAAGATGAACATATGCCACTATTGCAGCTTTCTGGTTTTTACAATATGTCGGTATCACCCGAATCTGTATACTAACCATAAGAAGATCATTTGAGAGCTTCCAGAGCTATTTTGCTTTATATGCTGCAGCTTGATAGTGCAAAGAACTCTGAGAGTAAAGACTGCTACTTCGACTTCCACGATATAGCAATACCACCCCTGGAGAAGTCACGTCCTCATGTGGATCTTTCACTCTTCTTTCCTGAGCACAAACTGGCATCATCGAAGCCTTCCTTCATATCTGGATAACTACTGTAGCACATGATATACTCTGAGTTCTCCTGAGAATTCTGATGACTCTCTTCACAGCTTTCAGTGTTCAACACATATACTGCTTGTGAACTGACTTAGCATCCCTACAACAAAATCTATGTCAGGCCTAGTGGTACACACAGCTTGACTCATTCACCTGATGATGCTCGAGTACACCAACTGTTTGACGCTTTTTCTTGGATTTGGCTTCACATTCATGTCACACCAAAGAGTGTGATCAAGATTTCATGCTGAGAGCTTGTGACTAAGCAAGCCCACCTGGCATTCGAATTATTTTATATCCTCAGGATGACATCAGCATCCCATGTTCTGAGTTTGGACAAAAAATACATCTTTGTTAGTGACACTTCTGTGTCCACAGCTGGGACTAGAAAGTCATCAACATAGATACAAACGATGACTCCTCCATTATCAGCGAACTTCGTATACAAACACTTGTCTGTCTCGCTGATCCTGCGACAACTTTGACTAGATGACTTGTCAAACTCCTGCTGCCACATTCTGGGAATTGATTCAGGCCGTATCTGTCATGCCCTAATTTATGCTAAATCGATAATCCCCGGTCGTGATGCCGTGCACGCGTAAGGCGCACGTGCACAAAGCCTAGGCATAATGATATACTTTAGAACACTTGCAACAGAGTACGCAAATAAGATATCGCACAATGAGATATAGAAAAGTTTTATTTTATTGATAATGAACATCTGGTTACAGACTCTTGACCCAAAAGTAATAAAGATGCCGCATGAGCTTACAATGGACGCAAAATAAGATAGCTGATCTATACATTACATCCCTTACTAATATTTTAAAAGCACAAAATAAATTGGGTGTGAGTTAGCACCATCGCCTAGGAGTTTCAAAAAGGAAAGTGTGAGCTCCTTTCTTGATTATGTACTTGGGCTCCAAAAGTCACAACACGAACGCGCCTGATCAGGAAAGGGTTGGAGAAAGCTTCAGCTCCTTGCCGCGTCGCCTCGCTCAGGGAACCTACTGCAACGAGGGTCAGTACTTCGAAAAGTACCGGTAAGGCCGAGCTAACCCAACATACCAAATCGATACCGTATTCATGTGAACATGCAACATTATTATTATGTGATCTTTCTATTTTGCCTTAGTTCAATTCTTTATATACGATATAATGGAATGACATAACAAAATACGCCACCGTTCGGTAACTTTACCTGTACCGTCTGAACCACCTGTACAAAACTTATCATGAACTTTTCTGCCACGTAGACATAGTTAGTCTGCACAGTTTAAATATACACAAAGATCACTGTCTTGACTAGCCGTCATGGACCATAGTCTGGGTAGACGATGATGCTTGCAGCGCAGGTAGCAAGCCCCACTACAAACTCCCGTCTGACCCGTACTAAGTTGCTAACATGACTAACTGATGTTCCGCCCGGGGCAAATCGGTCCCGGTGCCCCGGCGACTGTTCGCAGGAACCATTTACCTTGTGCACAAGTTATCCATGACCATTGACGATCTGAATACTAAGTTAATATACGAAGCATTTCAAAACATCAATATGAATGGAACTACTTTAGCACAGTGCGATGTCATAGTCTACTAGCTGATATGATCAATTCACAAGTTATGTACTATCTATTGAGCAGTTATAGATGAATAAGTTCTAACTATAACTGAACACAAAATAGCTATATGTATAACGGACATACACTCATCAATGTGACTGTTGAGAATTCTATATTACAAGCATTATAAGTGTTTCAAGTCTACTTCTTCTTTTATCTGACTCAATTTTATTCTTTTGGTATCGTTGATCGGAATGCACAAACGAGTCAATTTATTAGGAATGAAGACTTGGAAGAAGGGCGCAAATTGGGAGTAAGGCCACTCATAAGTTGGTGAACTAGGAGATAAAAGGGGAGATCTTCAAGACTCCGCTTGCGCGTCGCCTACACGATCATCCGCATGCACCAACAGATGATTAATATCTCCTGCTTCGGTCTCCAAGGGTTCGATACAAAATACAAAATTCTAAGAATGAAGGCAATAAAATCCATCAAAACCGTTCAAGAAAACGCAAGTCACAAAACCAACAAGAAATCAACCAAGCGGCATCAAAAACTGGCAAAGAAACCAACGCAACGGAAAGGCCCCTCTTGACTCTGCCGTCGAGTCATTCCTTGAGGCACAATTCGTTGAATATGGGACCTGATTCCGAAGAAACCAATTCATAACGAGGAAAGAATCTTGATTCAATCTGTCCCGATCGAACGATACCAACTATTTCTTAGCCACACTCCCCGAATAGGGAGAACGGGACACTACATCTGAACCAACTAACAAATTTTTTTGTCCTAGAGACTTAGGAATATAACCTACCCCTAAGAAATAATGAGAAATTTTTTCCTTCATATCTGATTCAAGTTTCCAGGTCGATTCCTCGACCTAGTGGTTCCGCCAAAGAACGTGCACAAGCGAGACTGCACGGTTTCGTAACTGCTTCTCTTTCCGATCTAAGATATGAACGGATTCTTCGGCGTACAACAAGTCTGCCTGCAGATCTAGCTGACATAAATCTATCATGTGGTTCGGGTCATGCACGTACTTCCTAAGCTGTGACACATAAAAAATATCGTGCACGTCTGGCAGGGCTGGTGGTAATACAATTTGATAGGCGACTGGAGTGACTCGTTTGAGGACTTCGAATGAGCCAATGAATCTCGGACTTAACTTGCCTTTTACTCCAAATCTCATAACTCCTCGCATGGGCGAGACCTTCAAAAAACACATTATCACCTTCATGGAACTCGAGGGTCGACGACGAATGTCTGCATAACTCTTCTGCCGGCTTTGTGCTACTTTTAATCGCTCTCGGATCAACCGAACCTTCTGGACTGTTTGTTCAACTAGTTCCGGCCCAAGAATTTGATGCTCCCCAACTTCATCCCAGCATATCGGTGACCTACACTTTCGCCCATACAGAGCCTCGTACGGAGCCATTTGGATGCTGGACTGATAACTGTTGTTGTATGCAAATTCGGCCAACGGTAGGTTGACGTCCCATCTTAACTTTGAATCGATTGCACAGAGACGCAACATATCTTCAAGTACCTGATTCACCAGTTATGTTTGGCCATCGGTTTGAGGATGGTTGGCTGAGCTGAACTTCAACTTGGTTCACATCGCTGACTGAAGGCTCTCCCAGAAACGTGATAGGAATCGTCCGTCCCGATTTGATACTATAAAAACTGGCACCCCGTGCATCCGAACTATCTCATCAAGGTAGGTCTGGGAGAGGCGATCGGTGCTCCAAGTAATTTTGATGGCAATAAAGTACGCTGACTTGGTTAACCGGTCGATAATGACCCAGATTGTATCGTTCCCCCATTGCGTCTTCGGCAAGCCAATAATAAAGTCCATGCTTATGTGCTCCCATTTTTATTCCGGGATAGCAAGATTCTGCATCTCTCCGTCCGGTCTCTGATGTTCTACTTTCACCCTCTGACAGGTTATGCATTGCGACACGAAGAGCGTCACATCTTTCTTCATGCCGTGCCACCAGAAAATAGTGCGAAGATCTTTATACATTTTCGTGCTCCCAGGATGGACTGTATAGGCTGCATAGTGAGCTTCCGCAAGGATCTACTTTCTGAGTTCTGTATCGTTAGGGATGCACAGTCTTCCCTTAACTCGTAACACTCCATTCTCATATACTGTAAAGTTCTTCGCCTTTCCCGCTAGAATCTGTTCGCGCATTTTTCTTAGAAATGGGTCGTCCCTCTGAGTAGATGTGACTCTCTAACAAGTTGGGTATGAACCGCATCTGAGCAACCCATGCGCCGCGATATTGAATTCAGAGTTCAATGTCTAATTCCTCTAAGTCCCTTTGTAACCTACGATCAACGGACATGGATCCCGCAAACACTCGACTCAATGCATATGCTACAACATTTTCTTTGTCAGGTGTGTAGTCGATTGTCAAGTCATAGTCCTTTATTAATTCTAGCCAACGCCGCTGTCGTAGGTTAAGGTCCGTTTGGGTGAATAGGTCTTCAAACTTTTTGTGATTAGTGTAAATTCGGCAAGCCACTCCATAGAGGTAGTGTCACCATAATTTTAGTCCGAACACAATTGCCGCTAGCTCCAGGTCATGCGTAGGATAATTATTCTCATACTTTTTTAGTTGCCTGGATGCGTAGGCTACCACCCTATCCTGCTGCATGTGTACACACCCTAAGCCCTGCCCTGACGCGTCGTTGAATATTTTGAATCCTGATGTCTCGTCTGGTAGTGCAAGTAACGGGACAGAGGTGAGGCGATGCTTTAACTCTTCAAATGAGGCTTCACAGTCGGTGGACCACTCAAATGTGACTCCCTTCTGTGTGAGACGAGTCAGAGGTGATGCTAATTTGGAAAATTCCTTCACGAAACGCCTGTAGTAGCCCGCTAGCCCGAGGAAGCTTCGAATCTCACTGACGGATGCATGTCGCTTCCACTCAACGATGGCTTCAACTTTCTTTGGATCGACTGAAATGCCTCCCGCAGAAATGACGTGCCCGAGAAAAGATTCACTGCTAAGTCAGAATTTGCACTTACTCTGTTTTGCGTATAGCTTGTTGTCCCGAAGAGTCTGTAGCACGGTCCGCAAGTACCATGCATGTTCCTCCCTATTCTTCGAATACACCAAGATATCATCGATGAATACTACTACAAACTTGTCAAGATATGGCCGGAACATGCGATTCATTAAGTCCATAAAGGCGGCAAGGGCATTTGTTAATCCTAATGGCATTACCAAAAACTCATAGTGGCCGTAGCGAGTGCGAAAGGCTAATTTTGACACGTCATCTGGCCTAATCTTGAGCTGATGGTAACCTGAGTGAAGATCAATTTTTGAGAATACCGTTGCACTTTGTAGCTGATCAAAGAGATCATCGATCCTGGGAAGGGGGTACTTGTTTTGAACAATGGCTTTATTCAATTAACGATAGTCTATCCAGAGCCGCATCGAGCCATTATTTTTCTTTGCGAACAATATAGGCGCACCCCCACGGAGACACGTTCGGACGAGTATACCAATGATCCAGCAATTCTTCCAACTGAACCTTTAACTCTTTTAGTTCAGCAGGGACCATTCGATACAGAGCCTTAAAAATTGGTCGAGCCTTTGGAAACGTATCAATAGTGAACTCTATCTCTCGGTCGGACGGCATGCCGGGCAACTCGTCGAAAAACACATAAGGGAAATCTGCCACAATGGAAATAGACTCAACGTTTGCGCAATCTCGCTGCGTGTCTCGAACGGACGCCAAGTATCCATCACAGTCGGAATGTATCATCCGTCGAGCAGACATTGCAGAGATCACCATACAATCATTAGACGCTCTCGACTGTGGACTGCACGCATAACAAAATTCGATATCGCCAGGTAGACGAAATAACTTTTTTTTCGCAAAATCAATAGTAGCCGAGCAAGCGCCGAGCTAATCCATCTCCAGAATATTGTCGTAGTCCCTGATGTCTATGACTATCGCATCAAGTAATAATTTTCTTCCTCCGATGCAAATGTTACCTTCATGACAAACTAAGTGAGCCGGCAAATCTACGCCCGATGGAGTACTGATGCTAAGGTTTAGGCCTAGCGGTGTCATAGGAAATGTGTTCTCAGTGGCAAAATTTTCCGCAATGAAACTATGTGTGGCACTAGAATCAAACAATACTCGAGCAGATACATTATTGAAAAGTAATATACCAGACACCGTCCTGTTCGATGCGAACGCCTCTTCTTGAGTCAAAGCATAGACCCGACCCTGAGCATTTTGCGGTGTCGTCTGGTTCGCTTGAGGTGCTTGACCCTGATTCTGGGACGGACGATGCTGCTGCTGTGCACGGCGCGGAGGAGGATCGTTGGGGCGATCCCGATAATCGCGAGCAACGTGGCCAAACTTACCACAAATAAAATATCCCCCTTTTCAAAAATGACAGTTGTTAATGTGGTGTCCGAGGCTATGGCAGTAGGCACAAGGTTGCCCCTGGTTCTTGGATCTGGGTCCTGAGAGCCGCCGTTATTGTGGCACTTATGCACATTATTACCACATGTGTTGCTAGGCGCTTGTGATTGGAATTTTGCACAGCGCCGGTGCAAACTGGGGGTACTGCGGCTCTATGGAGAGGGCGTGGTTTAGGGACTCCCGCATGGTATGGTATTGAGGGACGACGATGTGGGCACGAATAGAATGTCACAGTCCTATCTCAAACCTTCGTGCTCGACTTTCGGCATCACAGAGATGAGACTTAGCAAATTTTGCAAGCTTGTTGAATTCTGAGGCGTATTGCCGCACTGTCATATTTTCTTGTTGCAGGTGTGTAAATTCGTCTTCCTTCTCGCGACGGATGGCGGGTGGAAGGTACTCCTCTTCGAAGGCTTTACGGAACATGGACCAAGAGATAGTCATCTTGTCATCTTCACTCAACATAGCTTGTTTATGTACATTCCACCAATCATGTGCATTTAAACAGAGCTGAAGCTGAGCGCAAGCAACTCTCTTTGTTTCATCCATGCGAAGTACTTCAAAGTGGTCCTCTAACTCAACCAGCCAATCCAATGCCACAGAGGGGTCCTCAGTCCCCTTAAAGGTAGCATGACACATCTTTCTAAACTATGATATTTGCAGGATGGAACCCTTTTCGTCTGAGGGCGGAGGTTCCTGAGAGCCCTGAATCCCCGCGGTATCGGCTACAACTGGCACTGTGGCGGCGGCTGCTGGTGCAAAATGGTTGCTGGCGACGAGCGTCGTCATAATTGTTTGTAAGGTATCCATTTGCTTCTGCTATGCTTCGGCCTGAGTCCGCTGCGCCAGAAATTGAGCCTCAAGCCGGGACTCGAATTGGCTCTGACGTAATTCGGCATGTCTCTGCTGCATTTCTAATAAATGCATCATCCACTCGAACGAATCGACAGAGGGCACGACTGCAGGACTTCCCAAGCTGCCTGATGTGCCAAAACTGCTCCCCTACACCTGCGCCACCACCTGCGCTTGTGCATCCGGCTCTGAGGCCGTTCCTTGAAAGAAAAGTAACTTGCATCAGTATCAAAATATATTATGGACTCAATGTATGGAACGCATCTCATTTTGGCCAAGCGAATTCAAGAGTTCAATTGGAGGGACATGGTCATTTCAAGAAACTCTTCTGACACGAAGGTCAAAGGATCTGAAGCCATGCTCTGATACCAATATGTCATGCCCCGATTTCTGCTAAATCGATAATCGTTCCCCGGGCGTGATGCCGTGCACGTGTAAGGCGCACGTGCACAAGGCCTATGTGTCACTACAATATTTTCAGAATAGGGGTATTTTTGTCATTTTGTATTAGTATAAATATTGTGTATATTTTATTTATTTATAATGTGCATGTTATATATATTGTTACTATTATTATTATTTGTTAGTTGATTAGTCTATTTTATTTAGACTTGACATTAGTGGACCACACTAGACTTGACTTGACCCATTGACTCAATTAAATAGTTAGTCATGACTAGATTAATTGTATTAAACCTATTTAGATTCAAGAATAGAATATTTCTCCTATGGTTTAGTAGATCCTATTCATGAAGGAATGAGAGGGGGCACTTGAGTCAATTCAAACATTCCTCAACCTAACCCTAACCCTAAAGGAAAGTTTATATAAACCTCTTTATTCATGAGTGGCCTCCATTTATTTCCATTTTGTTCATCCCCAAATTAGAGAGCAAACCATAATTTCTCTATTCCCAAATTTTATCCCTCTCATTCTCATTCCAAGAAGGCTAAGGAGCTTGGCATTGCTAGATGAGCACTTGAGGAGGAAAGCATTAGTTTGAGGATTGTGTCCAACTTTCATTTAGGTCCATTTGGTGGAAGATATTGGGAATCCATCTCCCAATAGGTAAAATTCTTGTCCCTCTTGTTATTTCAGTTTTTAATGGTGAAATAAACCCCTAGAAACCTACCCATGGCTAAGGACTACCCATAGGAAGAAGAACTAGGTTCTTTGGAGACCTATTGTGAAAGTTACATTGAGTTTTGTGCTAATTTGGGGAAAACTCCGAATTTGTACCACTAGATGTTTGTAGGAATGTATCATAGGTGATTATGGGTGTGATGGATGATTTAAGAAGGTACATGTATCCATAAATGGATACGGGAAATTCGTATCATGATATGGTGGGGTAAAACCCCTAATTCTGAAAATAGAGGAAATAGATTTTATTTAATTTTTATTTGAGGTGTTTGTGCACTTAGGGGATTTATGGAGCCATTATAAATTTTTTCTAATTTATTTCATGTAGGAGACCCTTTGGACAGTTGTTAGCTTAATGAGTGCACCAATATAATTTTTAAAATTTTTTATGTATAGATATGTATATATATATATAGATATAATTTCCTATTGGATCTCTACCCAAAACCGTTAACCCCTTAGCCTACCCTACCCGCTTGAACCCACAACCCGTTAGGAGAAGTAAAATATCAACAACAGTAGTAGCAAAAACCAACTTTGCTTTCCCTTCTCCGCGTGTGTGAGCCTTCTCATTCCACCGCTTCTTAACTCTAGTATTACTAAACTTTCCTCAACCGAAACCCAAAAACAAACAAAGAAAGAAAGAAACAGCAGCAGCAGTGGCTTTTGAGACCACTAAATATTCTCCACCGCCAATTTATCCCTATATATATTACAACTCTCCCAAACTCTAATCCCACTTCTTCCACAAAACATAAACACAGTATTGGATGCTTGCACTATACCGAAATCTTGCTCGGCAAGTATACCTTGCCATCGTACTATTATTTACATTCCAGCTGATACTTGCATGTTTAATTCTGCTTATATAGATGTTTATTTGTGTAGATTTTTAGACCTACTTTATGAGACCACCCCAGTATTATGGAGCATCATTAGATTCATTGACCGTGACACAATTTTTACATGAATTGTGAGTCTCATATAGATCATGGACTGCGTGACAGGTCTGGCCTCCTGTACGTATGAGCCGTGCGTTAGGGATGATTGCTGATAGAAATTTTGTATGCTAGTAGACCTGGCAGTTATTTAGAGGTTTTATCGTGTCATGAATGTGGCATGCTTAGAGCATGGGATAGGAAGAACAACAAGTAAGACATTTGGGATCCTTTGCACTTTCCTTTTATGTCACCTGTACGCTCCACCGGAGATACGCGGTTTGATGACCCCTATATATTGCAGGCGGCCTCTGCCGTTCAAAAGACGGTATGCTTGTAGGCCCCAGATTTTCTGAGAGAATCATGCCAATCCTATTATGGCCAGATAGCCCACGTGTTGGAAAGTTGTTCTCAAACTGCATTCACTTAGATGGTTAGGTGACCCATTGGATGTTTATATTTCAGTACTTATTGGCATGTTATTATGTATCTTGTTACATCCCTCTGATGACCTGGTTCCTTTCCAGATATGGACGAGCAGGAGTATCCACAGGAGTACGGACTTGGACCTGACTCTACTTACCTGACTGAGGAGGTCTTACCCTCAGAGTAGCTGTAATTTATTTTCACTGTTTAGAGATTTTGTTGCTACTTCAGTATAGTCATTTTGTAGTGGATTTGTTTCCACCTGACTATCAGACTTGATACTCATCTTTGATATTCAGTTATTACTCAGCTCTTTATTCCTACTTATTATTTGTGCTGTGGATGAGATATAGATTATGTGTGACTTGTTGTGACAATATATTACCACTGGTGGATTGGATATTCATGTACAGCGTACGTGTGTATATGATTTTTATATATTGGAGTTCATATATATACGGTTGAATGTGTTACGTATTCCTAGTCCTACGTATTTTGGGACTAGGGCGTGACATGTTTTTGGTGGTGGCCCATGCAGGTCAAGAATATATTGTCTCGGTTACGTAACTGTACCGAACAAGCCTGCGTATAGGAATAGAGTATAAGGATCTCATCCACGCTTGACTAAAACCTCATTCTTTCTTTCAACCATCCTATGTTTGGATAAACCAAGTTTTGCGCCAAAAACCCTTTACCCTGTGACCAGACCCTTTACCCTTGTTGGCGTAAAAGCCAAATGACTATTGTTGGCGTAAAAGCCAATTGACTGTCTTGTTGGCGTAAAAAGCCAAACTATGAAGAAAATTGCCTCATTTATGCCGCGGTTATGACAAACTGCTACCCACGATCCCTTAATCTACGTATGACACGTATCCCTTTATAAGATCATGACATACAAGCCACATAGGTAACTGCCCCTGCGTAAAACTTGATGATTCATGAATAATAGATAACTAGCATAAAGTAGACCGATTAGGCGTAAAATGTAAGGATGGTGATGTGAGCATATTTGTTACCGCCTTAGCTTTCCCCAGCCATGACCAAATCTCGTGCATTAAATGTAGAGATATGCCTCGAGCTCTGTGCAAGAAACAGCTTTTGACGTGGCGTCTGATTTTGTCTTATCTTGAGCGTAAAAATTTATTTCTGTCTTGAGGGTAAAAACTTATTTCGGACTTGAGCGTAAAGGCTCATTTCTATCAATGAAGAATAGGCAGCGTATTCAGAAGACTCAAAATTTCTTCCTTTAAGTGGTGAATCAAATATGTCACTAAACGACAACCTGGGTCTCTGTACAAAATCATCATCACAGCCGTCCTCTCGATCATCGTACAGTACTTTTGTCAGATGTCAGGAACACTAATTAGTCTAAAAAATTCATCCGAGGAATACGAAGAGCTCCTCGTACAACTTTACGCTGCAACATATGCTAGAGTTTACGTAGGCAAATTTTTTTTTTCGAACTTTACGCAGGCAAATTTTACGCGTAAACAAACTTTACGCAGACCTTTTACGAAGATTTTACGCAGATTTTTACGCAAGCTTTACGCAGCAATCTTTTTACGCGCAGATTTTACGCGCAGAACTTTTACGCGCAGAGATTTTTACGCAGACTTTTTACAGACTTTACTCAGATAGATTTTTACAGACTTTACGCAGGAGACTTTTTACGCATACTTTTACTCAGACTTTACGCAGGAAGTATAACAAACTTTTACGCGGTTAGCTTTGAAGCCCTGTTTTATGCCGACAATTTTAAATCCCTATTTTACGCGGATAGCTTCGAATCTCTACTTTACGTCAGATAGTTGAACCTATACTTTACGCCAGACAGCTTGAAACTGTGTTTTACGCTGACAGTCTTGAATCTCTGTTTTACGCGGACAGCTCTGAAGTCTTACTTTATGCCAAACTTTCTTGAATCTCTGTTTTACGCGGACAGCTTAGCAACCTGTTTTACGCAAACAACCTTGAAGCCCTATTTACGCAGGGAGAGACTTCATGTATGATTGGGGATTTTGACTGAAAAATACGCGGATAACTCCCCAGCATATTTCATGCTTCTATATTCTATTTAATACTTGCACCCTGCTTGATTCTTATACCTTCCTAATAGCTCTTTGAGTATAGCCCCCTCCTAGAATATAGAAGTCCCTGTTGTTAGATACTAAGTAGGGTAGCCTTCCTATTAAGAATACAACTAGAGTATTGACACATTACTGAGTTCAGAACACTTGATGAACCCTAGCATCCCTTACCTATAGATTGGTTTACCATTACCCTTAATGTATTTATAAAAACTTGAGAGTAGTATTGACACTACTAGAGTTAGTTAGAAGTTTGGCCATAGTGTTTGACCCTAGTATTGAGGAACCAATAGAAATCCAAGGTTGAATATTAAGACTACCCTAGCTTTTCATGGTGAGATAGTACTAGAGCACTACAAACTTTAGCTTCTTGACTTGATATTAGCAAAACAATATCTTAGGAAGCCAAGGGGAATAACTAGAACATTTCTCTTGATCATACCTCGAACACAGAGATTAGCAACCACCTTCCCTCAAGAAACCATGACAGTATCTAGAGTCTTTCTATCTTTATGACTTGTTTCTCTGAACCCTTAGCACTCGCTATTGTGCGACGACTAAATTATGTTCTTCTTTTCTTCATCTTTTAACTCGTGCCACCTGACACTCCTGATTATAGACCGAGAGATTTTATTCTATGTTAGGATATATAGTTTGCTAAGATTATAGTTGTAATCTTGAATTTTAATTTTGTGCTTAGTAGTTAGAACCTGACAGTAGAGTTGTTCATTTAGACTGTGATCATTACCCTATAGTCGTAGATCCCGTAATTTGTATCCAGAACTCGATACAAGTTATATTTTATTTCACTGGAGAGCCAGTAACCCTTCCATTCTTAATGTTGATACCTTTATTCTATAAGCACTATGATTAAGACTTAAGATGACCGTTACCTATATAATGCAATATGAGACTTTAATGAGTACCAAGATCTTTTCCTTGTGTACCCTAATAAGTTTCTGCTTTATTTATAAGTGCAATATTATTTTGCAGATTTCTCGTAAGACTGTCACAGTATTAGTTTATTTTTATAAGTTGGGTAGTATGCCTCGCAACCTAGTATCACATAGTTCTCTTGACTCCTTAATAAAGTATAGTTGAATGACATTAACTGTACGCTAGCATAAGAAGATAATGTTTATCCAGACTGTAAATTTTAGAGGCCCATACCCTATTTGGTCAACTAGCGACTTAGACAAGCAGTTAGTATGACAACTGTAGAGACTGTAGAGTCTTATCTCTTTGTGACTTGAATTATTTTGTAACATCTCTCATCATAATCTACTGCATTCCTATTTTTTGAACTACCTTGACTTATGCTGCTGTTACAGCCTAGTTTTGCAAGCTTAATCTTTTATCGAGCTTGTTCATGACATATGTGTTATTGGGGCCTGATCAACCACACTAATACAAATTGTTTAATCAGAATCAGTGTATTATGGTCTAGCTAGACATAGTGCGCTTGGTTCGCCCTTCGCAATACTACTTTACGTGGATTGAGATACATAGTTGACTAGTAGACGAATATACTTGCCCTTAGACATATCTGGCATATCGTATCGGTTACATAACTGTACTGATACGAGCATGTGAATAGGAATTACCAAAATATGATCTCAACCCACAATCGCCTTGACGATTCCCAATTGAATTCTTTAAAACTCCTTGAATCTCGTACTTGTATTCTATCACCTTCACCTGAAATTCTTTATTATTGTTCTCCGTTTTCCCTTACTTCGGAAGGACGAAACCTCGTACTTGGTATAAGTTTGATATGCAGATAGTACTAGATAGTCCAAACACATTATTTGATGATTACTTCCCGTAATTAAAGGTATATCATAGGTGATATATTTTGTGTAAACTTTGAGGATTGAATAACATGATTTAAGGAATAGTTTTCTTAAATATATAGCCTTAAGTGATAGATGGGTAAATTCTAAGTTGGGTAGAAATTGCATAATTAAATATGAGATGAATTCTTTTAGATTGTGATCAAGAGAGATTAGATAGAAAGACCCTACCCTATTTTAATTTCGAGGACAAAATTTTTATAAGTTGGGTAGAATGTAAAACCCCTAATTCTGAAAATAGAGAAAATAGATTTTATTTAATTTTTATTTGAGATTTTTGTACACTTAGGGGATTTATGGAGCCATTATAAATTTTTCCTAATTTATTTCATGTAGGAGACCCTTTGGACAGTTGTTAGCTTAATGGGTGCACCAATATAATTTTTAGAATTTTCTATGTATAGATATGTATATATATATAGATATAATTTTCTATTGGATCTCTACCCAAAACCGTTAACCCCTTAGCCTACCCTACCCGCTTGAACCCACAACCCTTTAGGAGAAGTAAAATATCAACAACAGCAGTAGCAAAAACCAACTTTGCTTTCCCTTCTCCGCGCGTGTGAGCCTTCTCATTCCACCGCTTCTTAACTCTAGTATTACTAAACTCTCTTCAACCGAAACCCAAAAACAAACAAAGAAAGAAAGAAACAGCAGCAGGAGTGGTTCTTGAGACCACTAAATATTCCCCACCGCTTCTTTATCCCTATTTATATTACAACTCTCCCAAACTCTAATCCCACTTCTTCCACAAAACATAAACACAGTATTGGACGCTTGCACTATACAGAACTCTTGCTCGGCAAGTATACCTTGCCATCGTACTATTATTTATATTCCAGCTGATACATGCATGTTTAATTCTGCTTATATAGATGTTTATTTATGTAGATTTTTGGACCTACTTTATGAGACCACCCCAGTATTATGGAGCATCATTAGATTCATTGGCCGTGACATAGTTGTTACACGAGTTGTGAGTCTCATATAGATCACGGACTGCGTGACAGGTCTGGCCTCCTGTACGTATGAGCCGTGCGTTAGGGATGACTGCTGATAGAAACTTTGTATTCTAGTAGACCTGGCAGTTATTTAGAGGTTTTATCGTGTCATAGATGTGGCATGCTTAGAGCATGGGATGGGAAGAACAACAAGTAAGATATTTGGGCTCCTTTGCACTTTTCTTTTATGTCACCCATACGCTCCGGAGATACGCAGTTTGATGACCCCTATATATCGTAGGCGGCCTCTGCCATTCAAAAGACGGTATACTTGTAGGCCCCTGATTCTCTGAGAGAATCATGCCAATCCCATTATGGCCAGATAGCCCACGTGTTGGAAAGTTGTTCTCAAACTACATTCACTTAGACGGTTAGACGACCCATTGGATGTTTATATTTTAGTACTTATTGGCATGTTATTATGTATCTTGTTATGTCCCTCTGAGGACCTGGTTCCTTTTCAGATATGGACGAGCAGGAGTATCCACAGGAGTACGGATCTGGACCTGACTCTACTTACCTGACTGAGGAGGTCTTACCCTCAGAGTAGCTGTGATTTATTTCTACTGTTTAGAGATTTTGTTGCTACTTCAGTATAGTCGTTTTGTAGTGGATTTGTTTCCAAGTGAATATCAGACTTGATACTCATCTTGATATTCAGTTATTATTTAGCTCTTTATTCCTACTATTTATTTGTGCTGTGGATGAGATATAGATTATGTGTGACTTGTTGTGACAGTATATTACCACTAGTGGATTGGATATTCATGTACAACGTACGTGTGTATATGGTTTCCATATATTAGAGTTCATATACATACGGCTGGGCGTGCTACGTATTCCTAGTCCTACGTATTTTGGGACTGGGGCGTGACATATTTTTGGTGTTAATGGGTAGTTTCAATGCATTTGGTATCCTAGCATGCCAATTTCTTCATAGTATATTATAATAGTTAGTACATGTGTTATTTATACTATATTTGAAGTTTAGATTATATTATTGTTTAGACTTTGTGGTTGCGTTTCAATTATTTTCTTTCGATATCTTATCATGCTCTAGTTCTGTGGTTGAGTACTTCTTATCATATTGTTATATATGTGCCTCCTTATGGAGTTTGATATTCGTGTGAGATTGATTAGAGAGTATCGTGACCTAGACAGCATTCTACCATCGATGTTGCGGCGTAGGTTGGACGTACCCGCGTACTCGTGCCCCTATATCGGGTGCGGATCGTGACACATTTTAGTGGTGGCCCATGCAGGTCAGGCTTCGCAAGTTGTAAAACCCCTAAACCTGAAAACGTATTAATTATGAGCTAAATAGGGAGAATAGAAATTTTTTTTAGAAGTTTTCAGCACTTAGAGGATTTATAGAGCCATTATAAATTTTTCCTGATTTATTCCATGTAGGAGACCTTTTGGACAGTATCTAACTTAACCGCATGTACCAATATAATTTATATATATATATATATATATATATATATATATATATATATATATATATATATATATAAAATTTATTAGAATAAAATTCCCCATTGGATTAAACCCAACCCGTAACCCGTTAACCAACCCCCGCGTAGAGTAAGGCAATATCAGCAGTAGCTCATCACCCCGCGTATACTCCTACCCGCGTAAACAGCAGCAGCAGTAGTAGTAAAACCACCTTCGTGCGTAATGTTTAAACCCACGCGTAAAGCAACTCCGCGGGTAAACGAATTCTACCGCATAATTCCTGTCACCGCGCGTAAAACAACCCTCTCATGACTCATCCCCCATGACTCATCCCCCACCGCCTCTCTATCTATTATTCCTAAACTAACCTCCACTGAAATCTAAACCAATAGCAGACCAACCAAAACCTAAACCAATGAAAGGATGAAAGCAGCAGCAGCAGTAATTCTTAATCCCTAAGTTTCTCCACCGCCTCCTTATCCCTATATATATTACAACACTTCCTAAAAACTCTAATCCCACTCCTTTCACCAAAACTTACACACAGGACGTACACTATACAAATTCTTGCTCAGGCAAGTATACCTTGCCAAATTCTACTGTTTAAATTATAAATTGTTGCATATATTCCTGTTGCAAAAATACATATAACTGTGTGCGCATGAGATTGCCTCGGGTGCAGTCGACCAATATGTCGATACGTAGTATAACTGACTTAGACATTAGCAGACTCACCAACAGATGCGGGGGTATTCTGATATCCTCCTAGACCTTGGTACTTGTACACGCATCACGATTGTAACTCATGTTGGGATGCGGGTTCGCGTACTCGATTAGCTGCCGGTGCGTAAAACACACATCACGGTTTAGCACCTAGTCAGGATTATCTAGAAAGTTGTGACTTGGCATATAGCTATGTGGTATGCACGTTGTGGATTCGACTTGTATATCCGCATGGGACGGGGAAGACAACTAGTAGGCGTATGGGACACCCACCTTCTTTATTGCAGATACCATACTCTTTGGAGTGATACGGACGTATATATACTTGCAGATACCATGTCCCTTAGAGTGTTGGACGTTATATACAGATATCTCATTCTTCGAAATAATGGACGTTGCAGATACCACACTCTAGAGGACGTTGGACGTTATGCCTACGCCTTCCCATACGTACCAAGGTTGTCTTTACACTTGCATACACTTAGATGGTTAGCTCACCCTTTATGTTATTCAGTATTATATATGGCATATTTTTATGTATCTTGTTATGTCCCACTGAGGACCTGGTTCCCTTCCAGATTTAGATGAGGCGTACTATCCCATGGTGTACGGACCTGGGCAGGAGACGAGGTACGCATCCGAGGAGGAGCTAGAGGTGCTGCCATCCGAGTTCTTCGAATTTTGGGTAGACTTGCCATCTAGAGTTGGAGCCGCTTTATCTAGATAGCCGATGCTCTATTCATATTATATTTCAGCACTCTTGTTTTAGTTTTTGTAGTGGGTTTGTTCCCACTAGACATATCGGGTTTGTATTAAAAACTCATTTCAGACTTAGCACTTATATTCCAGTACTGATTTCAGTGTTCCTTGATATATTGTGGATGAGATTAGATGTTACCTATTATATGCTAGTACTAGACTTGTTAGTATTTTAGGACAGCGTAGCACGTCTCTTTGGGTCTAATAAATTTGAGTTTTCCTTCGGAGACGTGTCAGCTGGCCAATGCCAAGTTGCCTGGTTCCACATGATTTTGGGACTGGGGCGTGACACAAGTAGTGCGATGTTGTGGTAGTACAACGACTTAGTTGTACTATTACGAGCCTATGATAGGATCTAGGATATAGTATACTAGGATGAGAGCGAATACTCAATCACAACTAGGAACATTTTTAATCTATTGATCTTGTTATCCTTATTCTTTTTTAGTATTGCCTTCTTTGAATATTTGTGTCCTTCCTTGATGATATCATATTCTTGTGCCTTAATGACTTCTTATTGCTTCGATCCGTCTTCAGGATGCCGCCGAATACCAGATCGCAGCAAGCAGGAGCAACTGTCGTGTCGGAGAGGTCAGCGACTTCTCGACCTCCTATATAGGGAGTGGCAGGGACTGTTCCTTCATATTCTGTCCACATAGGTATTTCAGCAGCTTTCGGGGGTCCTCCTCCCCCACCTTTCCAGAGGGCTGCTCCAGCTTTTGCGGAGGACCTTCCTCTCCCGCCGAAGATTCCTTTTCCTGGAGGTGTGCCTACCGACGGGGCACGGGTTTTTACTTTGATCCAGGGCATGGTATATGTCCAGAGGGTGACGGCGGAGGCCCAGCGTGTTCAGGCTGAGGCTCAGAGGGTACAAGCAGAGGCACACCAAGCACATACTGAGCTGATGAGAGAGAGCATGGAGAATGCTCACCAGATGGCCCTACAGGCAGTTGAGAGAGTTGTCCAGCAGCATCCTGGCCAGCAGCAACAGAGGCCAGGCACTATAGTGGACTTCAAGAGGATGGCCCCTCGAGAGTTCAAGGGTATCGAGGGGATACTCTATGATGATGACTGGTTAGAGGATATGGAGAGAAACCTGCGATTGGCCCAGATTCTAGAGAGCTTGCAGATCGAGGCAGCCGGCAGTCAGATGTTCGATATATCGCACTCACGTGGTATCGCACGGAGCCAAAACTTAATGCTCAAGGACTTACTTGGAAGACTTTCAAGGTGCTTTTTAAGGAGAAGTTCTTTTCCGACGTGGCCCTGGGAGCTTTGGAGAGTCAGTTTCGTGACTTGGTCCAAGAGAACATGTCGGTTGACGAGTACGCCACAAAATTCTGTCGATTGAGCCGTTTTGCATCGTCTATGATTCGGGACCCAGGAGATCGAGCCTAGAAGTTTAGAAAGGGGCTGACGAGGGAGATTAGGTCGCGCACTTCTGGTCGTCGCACCGCTAACTTTGAGGATATCTTGATAGATGCCCAGATTGCAGAGAAAGATCTGGATCTCAGGCCCAAGAGGCATCACGATGTTTCTCGGGATACGAGTGGAAGCGCAGGACCAACCAAGCGTTCCCATATGCAGCAACAGCCGATGACGTTTTAGCATCACCAGCAGCAGCACCAGGCACCGGCTCGTGTTCACCAGGATCAGCAGCAGCCTCCGAGGCAGACCCAGCAGGCTTGTCATTTCTGTAAGAAGCCAGGTCACCTTTGGGAGAGCTGTAGAGTGAGGCTAGGACTTTGTTTGCACTGTGGCACTGTGGGACATCGAGTGAGGGATTGTCTTCTAGCTCCTTATCTTTCCGGCCAGCACGCAGCTCCAAATCATAGAGGTCTAGTTAGGCCACCTGTGGAACCGCAGATAGCTCAGCACCCGCGGAGGAAGCCACCCCAGCAGGGTAGAGCATTTGCAATGACGGTCGAGGAGACCGATACTGCAGGTGATGGGTTAGAAGCTTCTTTTCTTTTCTTTTCTTCCTTCTGTTCCTTTCCATTTATTTGATTGATTGATTCCTTAGTACCGTAGCTTGTATCAGTAATTTTCCTGCTAGAATATAATTAGTAGTACACCCTGACAGAGACTGTAATACCATGACAAAAAGAGACCATAACCATGCGTGTTTATTTTCTTTCTCTAGATTGTATGATATATGATTGTAGGTAGGACTTTCTTAGACCTTGATTGTTTGGTGTTTGACCATAGTGAAGATTAATGAATAGGTTATGACTGGCCAGAGAGAGATGAGATGTCTTAAATTTCGAGGAAGAAATTTTTCTAAGGGGGGTAGACTTGTCACTACCACATTTTCAGAATAGGAGTATTTTTGTCATTTTGCATTAGTATAAATATTGTGTATATTTTATTTATTTATAATGTGTATGTTATATATATTATTACTATTATTATTATTTGTTAATTGATTAGTCTATTTTATTTAGACTTGACATTAGTGGACCACACTAGACTTGACTTGACCCATTGACTCAATTAAATAGTTAATCATGACTAGATTAATTATATTAAACCTATTTAGACTCAAGAATAGAATATTCCTCCCATGGTTTAGTAGATCCTATTCATGAAGGAATGAGAGGGGCACTTGAATCAATTCAAACATTCCTCAACCTAACCCTAACCCTAAGGGAAAGTTTATATAAACCTCTTCATTCATGAGTGGCCTCCATTTATTTCTATTTTGTTCATCCCCAAATTAGAGATAAAACCATAATTTCTCTATTCCCAAATTTTATTCCTTTCATTCTCATTCCAAGAAGTCTAAGGAGATTGGCATTGCTAGAGGAGCACTTGAGGAGGAAAGCATTGGCTTGAGGATTGTGTCCAACTTTTATTTGTGTCCATTTGGTGGAAGACATTGGGAATCCATCTCCCAATAGGTAAAATTATTGTCCTTCTTGTCATTTCAGTTTTTAATAGTGAAATAAACCCTAGAAACCTATCCATGGCTAAAGACTACCCATAGGAAGAAGAACTAGGTTTTTTGGAGACCTATTATGAAAGTTACATTGAGTTTTATGCTAATTTAGAAAAAACTCTGAATTTGGACCACTAGGTATTTGTAGGAATGTCTCATAGGTTATATGGGGTGTGATGGATGATTTAAGAAGGTACACGTATCCATAAATGGATACGGGGAATCTGTATCATGATACGGTGGTGTTGATGGGTAGTTTCAATGCATTTGGTATCCTAGCATGCCAATTTCTTCATAGTATATTATAATAGTTAGTACATGTGTTATTTATACTATATTTGAAGTTTAGATTATATTGTTGTTTAGACTTTTTGGTTGCGTTTCGATTATTTTCTTTCGATATCTTATCATGCTCTAGTTCTGTGGTTGAGTACTTTATATTATATTGTTATATCTGTGCCTCCTTATGGAGTTGGATATTCGTGTGAGATTGATTAGATAGTATCGTGACCTAGACAACGTTCTATCGCCGATGCTGTATCGTACGTTGGACGTACCCGCGTACTCGTGCTCCTATATCGAGTACGGGTCGTGACACTAGGCATAATGATATACTTTAAATACTTGTAACAGAGTACGCAAATAAGATATCGCACAATGAGATATAGAAAAGTTTTATTTTATTGATAATGAACATATGGTTACAGACTTTTGACCAAAAAGTAATAAAGACGTCGCACGGGCTTACAACTTGGATGCAAAATGAGATAGTCGGTCCATACATTACATCCCTTACTAATATTTCAAAAGTACAAAATACTTTGGATGCGAGTTAGCACCATCGCCTAGGAGCTTCAAAAAGGAAAGTGTGAGCTCCTTTCTTGATTATGTACTTGGGCTACAAAAGTCACAACACGAACATGCCTGATCAGGAAAGGGTTGGAGAAAGCTTCAGCTCATCGTCGCGTCGCCTCGGCTCGGGGAACCTGCTGCAACGAGGGTCAGTACTTCAAAAAGTATCGGTGAGGGTGAGCTAACCCAACATCCCAAATCGACATCGTATTCATGTGAACATGCAACATTATTATTATGTGATCTTCCTATCTTGCCTTAGTTCCATTTTTATATACGATAGAATGGAATGACATAACAAAATGTTCCACCGTTCAGTGACTTTACCTGTACCGTCTGAACCACCTATACAAAACTTACCATGAACTTCGCTGCCACGAAGACATAGTTAGTCTGCACAGTTTAAATATACATAAAGATCACTGTCTTGACTAGCCGTCATGGACCATAGTCTAGGTAGACGGCGATGCTTGCAGCGCAGGTAGCGAGCCCCACTACAAACTCCCGCCTGACCCGTGCTAAGTTGCTAGCATGACTAACTGATGTTCTGCTCGGGATGAATCGGCCCCGGTGCCCCGGTGACCGTTCGCAGGAACCATATACCTTGTTCACAAGTTATCCATGACCATTGACGATCTGAACACTAAGTTAATATATGAAGCATTTCAAAACATCAATATGAACGAAACTACTTTAGCACAGTGCAATGTCATAGTCTACTAGATGATATGATCAATTCACAAGTTATGTACTATCCATTGAGCAGTTATTGATGAATAAATTCTAACTACAACTGAACACAAAATAGCTATATATATAACGGACATGCACGCATCAATGTGATCGTCGAGTATTCTATATGACAAGCATTATAAGTGTTTTAAGTCTACTTCTTCTTTTATCTAACTCAATTTTATTCTTTTGGTATCGTTGATTGGAATGCACAAACGAGTCAATTTATTTAGTGAACTGGGAGAGAAAATGGGGGATCTTCAAGACTCTGCTTGCGCGTCGCCTACACGATCACCTGCACGCACCAACAGATGATCAATATCTTCTGCTTTGGTCTTCAAGGGTTCGATACAAAATGTAAAACCCTAAGAACGAAGGCAATGAAATCCATCGAAAACGTTCAAGTAAACACAAGTCACAAAACTAACAAGAAAGCAACCAAGCGGCATCAAAAACGGGCAAGAAAACCAACGCAATGGAAAGGCCCCTCTCGACTCTACTGCTGAGTCCTTCCTTGAGGCACGATCCATTGAATATGGGACCTGATTCCGAATAAACCAATCCATAACGAGAAAAGGATCTTGATTCAATCTGTCCCGATCGAATGATACCAAGTATTTCTTAGCCGTGCTCCCCGAATAGGGGGAACGAGGTACTACAGTATCGATATATCACCAACTCGCAGACTGTCTTAAAACCTGAATGACAATAGTTCTCACTGTTGTCCGTGAATCTCTCATGTATGTCTTCATCCAAGACTTGTTGTCTTCCCATCATCTGATAAATAATCATCTTGTGAATAGTAGCTACGATAATCATCATCCTGATCTATGACACCCTCATCGAGGTGCCAAAGAACTCAATCCCCTATTGTTTGAGAAAATCCCTAGGCAGATAGCCTTGTCTTGAACTCAACTGTTCTGTCTACTTTTATCTTCTTTGACTTGAAGATCTGATAAGCATATGATTGGTTTAGCTCATTCCGACAGATTGACCAACACGCAAGTGTGGTTGGAGGTTATTGAGTCATACTCATTATTTATAGCCTCCCTCTAGAAGATAGCATCTCTGGTCCTCATCGCCTCATCATAGGTAAGAAGATCTACTTCCACCTGATAGGTGACGAAATCTTCTTCGAAGTCCTTCACTTTTCGCACTCGCTTAGATACCGACTCTGCGAGTTCTGGTTCGATCGTTGTCGTTGGGATGCCAACTTTTTCTTGGACTACATATTCTACATTTTTGAAATATCTGTGATAACAATATTTTTGTGCCTTGCAAATTTATCTTCGAGGAGTTCTACGTCGCGAGATTCAATGATATGATTTAATTCGATATCAAAAAATCTTCGAGCATTACTCTTCTCAGCATTACCATAAAAGATTGTCTTTGTAGTCCTCGATTCCAGCTTCTGAATCTTTAATTTTGGAAGCTTCACAGATGCCAGACACCCCCACACTTGAATAACGTTCAAGTTGGGTCTGACTCTGAACCACGGTTTCTGAGGAGTGACATCGAAAGTTGCGTATGGCACTCTGTTCAGAATGAACGTAGCCGTCAGTGCAGCTTCTCCCCAGAAGTAGTTTGGAAGACCCGTGGTCAATAGTATTGAGTTCATCATCTCTGTCAACGTCTTGTTCTTCCTTCCAGCTACTACATTTGATTGAGAAGAATACGGAGCAGTTGTCTCATTGATAATTCTATTTTTTTTGTAGAACGATGCGAATTCAATAGACCTATACTCTCCGCCTAGATCACTTCTGAGTCTCTTAAGTTATTGTCCCATTTGAAGTACAACCTCAACCCCGAACTTCTTGAACTTATCGAATGCTTCATCTTTTAACTAGAGTAGATAGACGAACGCATAATTTGAGTAGTCGTTGATAAAGTTAATGAAGTACTTTCTTTTTGCCTTTGTGAAGAACTGCTTGAAGTCACGGATATATGAGTGAACCAACTCCAGAAGATCAATACTTCGGTTTACCCAATTGAACAGGTTTTTTGTGATCTTTGTCTGCGCACAGACCTTACACTTCTCCACCTCCTTACCCCAATATTTGGAGATAAATCCTAGACTATACATCTGGCAGTACGAAGTATATGTCCTAGTCTGGGGTCCGACAACTCTTACAATGAGACTTCAGTCACAAGCAAAAGCTCGAACATCCATGTAAAACTAAACGCCTTGTTTCAAAGTACGTCTCCTGCCAAGATATCACCATCTGGCAAACATGGATGTTCACCCTCAAGTCTGCAACAGACTTCTTGAGATCAGGTCCTTAGTAATCACTGGTACGTTGCTACACACACTTCTTTGACTGTAACTTCTCGAAGTTCAGAACCATTGTCCCAATCCCTAGATCCTCTGCTTGATCCTTGTTTTCCATCAAGACCTTAACCACTGAAAGGTTCAACCTTGATCAACAGCTCTTCCTAAAGCACATGTGGCTAGATGCACTAGTTTTTATCTACTGGTCAGCAACCACGCCATAGGACTTAACATGTGCAATCATAGCAACCAAGTTAAGTAATCAAAGGAACCAAGTTTAGTTATACCTTGCTATATTGGTTCGGATTGGTTCTACTTCCAAGTTCCAATTTTAGCCATGCGTCAAGTCTTGTATAGTGCAGTGACCTTCATGTGCATAGGCCACCATCCGTCAATCCATGCGCATAAGCACCATATGCTAATCCATGCTCATAAGCCACCATGCGTCAATCTATGCGCATAAGCCACCATGCGCCAATCTATGTGCATAAGCCTTCATGCGAGTCCTGCATGCGCAAACACCATCATGTGCATTAAGACACTATGCGTCCATCTCTGCCATACTCCAAGACGATAAGACTTCCAATGCGCTGCCATGCGCCAAGTCTTGCAAAGCGCCAAGTCCTGTCATTCGCAAAGTTATGCCCCTTGTGCACATACTCTGCAATCCTTAGTCATCTTATAATCTTTCTTCCAATTGGAATATGCGTCCTTCTGTCTCAATCTTCTCCATCCTCGAAAATGGTAGGTACCGACAACTCACTTTCAACATTTGACAAAGGACTCATTTCCTCATCCAAATGTTCGAAGTAAATTCCATCAATCTTCTCAAGTTTGTGAAAACTTGTGTCTAGAAGACTTGAACAGATGTTCCCCATCATTATTAGGATCTTACTTTGAGATTGTTAGTCCTGAGACTTAACAAAAAATGGAAAAATGCGTGGTCGGGATCAGAGGTTCACACAAAGTTACTATTCTGACTATTCTCACTTTTTACGAAGAACTATAAAAGGAATCTGATTACAAATTGCTCTCAATATTACAAAAGAATTAGAATTAACCAAACTTCTCGTTCTTCCTTGCAATCGCAGTTGCAGACGGACAGAACAAAGTTACAATAAAATAAAAACTACTTTCGTTCTTCCTTGCAAAACGCAATTGCAATCAGACAAAGCGAACCAAGAAAAAAGAAGAAGAGAGAATAAAAAATTATTCTTGCTGGGGCGGTGAAGACCATTGTTGCTCAAAGCAAGATTTGTCCTCTATCAACGATCTGCTCCCAGGAGCCAGCAAGTTCACAAAAGAACTTCTGGAACGCTCGTAGTCACCTCTTTGTGTGACTCGAACATATTTCTTTGGACTCATCTTTCTCAACTTTTGGTTTGTCTCAAAATGAGGCTAGAGGGCTCTTTATATGGGGAAGGATGGAATCCCATCATTCTCTTCTTTCTGATGTGGGACTAAAAAGCCAATATACAAAATTGATATCCCACAATCGTAGCCCAATGCATAGCCTGCTCAGCGACAGCTCAGCACCCATCGAGCGCTCGTCCAGTACCTGCGCATGCAACACGCCGTACAACAGAATAAGTACAAAGTGTGCCACTTTGCACCCTTGAGCCCGAGTCTGAGTCGCTAAGCCCCGTTGGGGCTTAGCTCCTATGGAATAATATCCAAGAGCATGACAAAAAGCATAAATGCTTTCATGAGGAATTAATCCTTTTGCCTCCTAGAAAAATACCCCCACATGGTGTCACGTCCCGATTTTCATAGAATTGATAGTCGTCCCACGGATATGACGTCGTGCGTGCCTAGGTTGCCAACGTACAAGGCCAAGATATTTTATATAACGAGCACATATTCAGAGTACGCAAATAATTGAAACACAATGTTAAAACATGTAAAAGTTCTCTTTATTGATAATGGACATCTTTTATAAACTCTTGAACGAGTATGATAATTGCCGCATGGGCTTACAAAAGTGACCTCAAAATGAGATAACCGTCCTGTACATTACATCATTTTACTAAAACTTCAAAACTATAGACACCTTCAGGCAAAGTTATCGCCTTTCCACGGAGCTGCATAAGTTATGTGTACGAGCTCCTGAATCTTCAAATCGCTTCTTTGAAGGCACGGTCAGGACGTGCCGGTAGGTGGATTGGATTGGAAAGTCGTTAAGCTTCTTGCAGGATCTCCTTGGTGCGGAGAACCTGTTGCAACGAGGGTCAGTACATCAAAATGCACTGGTGAATGCGAGCTAACCCAACTATACCAATCAACATGTTGTTTATATATAGCATGCAAGTTATTATATGGTTTTTCTATCTTGCCTTAGTCCATTTTACAATCAAACATTAGATATGAAAGTTTTACTAAAAAAATATGCCACCGTTCGGTGACTTTTACTTGCCCGTCTGAACCACCTGCACAATACTTACCATGACCTTCCCTGCCACGAAGACATAGTTAGCTTGCACAGTTTAAATATATGTGGAGATCACTGGCATGATGCCATAGTAGACGAGTTATAGTCATTGACGAGGATGGTATGCAACGAAAGCATATGAGGTGCCACAAACCATCTCGTCTAGTACATGAGACTAACATGAAGTTCCATCCGAATCAGATTTGTGACAGTGCCTCAACGACCGTCCACATGAACTATGACCTTGTGCACAAGTTGTCGATGATCAAACGACGTCTATACTAAGTTATCAATTGATGTAGTTTAAGGCAACACTAGCACGAGACAAGTAACATGGCATAATCTGTTTTGTATAGTTTTTCTGATCAGTTTATTGCATAGCAAGGTGTGTTCTTATACATAGCACAATTATAGAAGAAGTATGCATTCTAACTAGAATTGAAACATGATGAAAGAATATTCTAAATGAACTAGCATGCAACAAGGTAACCATTCACAAGTTGGTTGACAAGCACCAATAATCCAAGTCAATTCCTTTTTATCTTGACATCTTTTAGTTATTATGGTATAGTTTGATCGGAACAATCAAGAAGGCAAGATTTTTAGATGTGAAGACTTGGAAGAAGGGTCAACTAAATCGAATTATAGCTCCTCACAAGTTGGTTGGGGAGAGGAAAGAGGTGCTTCAAGACTCCGCTTGCACGACGTCTACTGCACGATCACCTGCATTGCCACGAACAGAAGATCAATACCTTTTCTACTCTTTCTAAGATCAGAAAAATATAGTTCAACAACGAAGGTAATGAAATCCATTGAAATCATTCAAGAAAATACAAATCCGAAAACTAACTCAAAAGTACGAAAGCAACAAGGCGATAGTGAAAACTAGGCAAGAAAACTTACAGCGGAGAGGTCCCTCTTGACTCTGCCGCTAAGTTCATCCTTGGGACACGGTCCACTGAATAAGGGAATCAATTCTGAAGAAGCAAATCCATAACAAGGAAAAGATCTTGATTCAATCTATCCCGATCGAACAATACCGATAGTATTTCTTAGCCGCGCTCCCCGTAAAGGGGGGACGTGGTACCACATCCTAACCAACTTATAGAAAATTTCGTCCACGAAACTTAGAAATAGAATCTACCACTATGAAACAATGAAGAAATTTTTTTTTTCATATCAGACTCAAGCTCCTAGGTCGATTCTTCGACCGAATAATTTCTCCAAAGCACGCACACAAGGGGCACCAAACGACTTCGAAGCAGCTTCTCTTTATGATCTCAGATCCACACAGGGTGTTCAACATACGTCAAGTCCTCCTTCAAGTCCAGTTGATCATGTCACGCCCCAGTCTCAAAATATGTAGGATTAGGAATACGTAACACGCCCAGCCGTATGTATATGAACTCCAATATATGAAAACCATATACACACGTACGCTGTAAATGAATATGCAATCCATCAGTGGTAATATACTGTCACAATAAGTCACATACAATCTATATCTCATCCACAACACAAATACTCAGTAGGAATAAAATTAGAATATAACTGGATACCAAAGTGTGTAACGAGGCTGTAGTCTGGTGGAAACAAATCCACTATAAAATGACTATACTGAGTAGCAACAAAATCTATAAATAGTAGTCATAATCACAGATACTCTGAGGGTATGATCTCCTCAGTCTCGTAAGTAGCATCCGGTCCAGGCCCATACTCTTATGGAAGCTCCTGCTCGTCCATATCTGGAAAGGGACCAGGTCCTCAGAGGGACATAACAAGATACATAAAAACATGCCCATAAGTAATGAAATATAAACATCCATCGGGTCGCCTAACCATCTAAGTGAATGCAGTTTGAGAACAACTTTCCACCAAGTGGGCTATCTGGCTTAAAATATGGGATTTGCGTGACTCACTTGGAGAATCAGAGGCCTCAAAGTATATCGTCTTTTGAACGACAGAGGTCGCCAGTAATATGTAGTGGTCATCATCACCCTTTCTCCGACGGAGAATTCGGGCGTTACAAAAAAGTGCAAAGGAGCCCAAATGCTTTACTTATTGTTCTCCCTGTCCTATGCTCTAAGCATGTCATATACATGACACAATAATACCTTTAATAACTGCCAGGTCTACTAGCATACAAAGTTTTTATTAGCAGTCATTCCTGACGCACGGCCCTTACGTATAGGCAGCCAACCCAATACGAAGTCCGAAAATCTATATGAGACTCACAACTCGTGTAATAACTGTGTCACGGCCAATGAATCCATGGATGCTCCATAATGCTAGGGTAGTCTTATAAAACAGGTCCAAAGTAAAATAAACATCTATATAGGCAGAATTAAATATGCATGTATCATTTTTTTTTGGAATGTAAATAGATGTACAGTGGCAAGGTATACTTGCCGAGTAAAGTCCAGTAAAGTGTTCGTCCAAAAAAATATTAAGTTTGATAAGAAGAAGGGTTAGTGTTTGGGAGTTGTAATTATATATAGGAGTAAAGAGGCGGTGGAATTTGCTTAATGGTTAAGAAACTATTGCTGTTATTTTCTTCTTATTGGTTTATGTGTGCGGTTGAGAAGATCTTTTAAGGAGTGGTGGAATGAAATTCTTACACGTGTGGAATAGCAAAGCAAAGGAAAATTGGGTTTTGCTTCTGCTGCTGATACTATGCGCAAAAAAGGAAGTATACGCAGGGTAGTCTTATACGTGTCAGAGAAAATAGAAAGCGGCGCATGATTTTGGTTTTTATGCGCAAAAAACTAAAGAGTTTACGCGGGTACACTGCTGCTTTTATTATACGCGCGGAAGTGGTTTTGTGCGTAGAGAAAGGAATTTAGGCGGGTTGGGTTTTTACGCATGAAAGAGTTTCTGCAGGATTTTTGCTAAACGAGTTTTATGCAGGGATGATTAACGGGTTGCGGGTTTGGTCCAATAGAAATTTCTGTTTTTCTTTTCTTTTCCTTATTATTATAATAATTAATAATAATAACTAATACTGTTTTTCAGGAATGGGGGTTTACATTCTACCCAACTTATAAAAATTTCGTCCTCGAAATTAAAACTAAGCCAAGTAAAATAAAAGTCAAGGATTGGTAGAAGATATAAATTAACAAAGTAATTCATACCTTGGTCTATGAATAAGTTCGGAAAATGTTGGCGCATGCCATCTTCGCGTTCCCAAGTAGATTCTCCTGGCGAGCCATGTTTCCATGCCCCGCGGACTAAGGGAATAGACTGGTTTCTCAATACCTTCTCTCGACGATCAAGGATTCCTACAGGTTGCTCTTGATATGTCAAGCTTGGCCCAACGGTGATCTCCGAATGGTCAAGAATATGACTGCTATCTGCTACATATCGCCTGAGCTGCGATACATGGAATACATCATGTACTTTCTCAAGTGAAGGTGGTAGCGCAAGTCGATATGCCACTTCTCCCACTTTTTCTAGTACATCAAATGGCCCAATATACCTTGGACTTAACTTGCCGCACCCTCCGAATCGAATGGTGCCTCTGGTAGGTGATATCTTTAAGAAGACATGATCGCCCTCTCTAAATTCCAAGGGACGGCGATGAAGGTCTGCCCATTGTTTCTGCCTATCTTGTGCTGCTCGCAAGTATCCTTGTATTTTCTTTACTGTCTCCACGGTGTTAATTACTAGCTCTGGTCCCAGGATTTGACGTTCTCCCACGTCGCTCCAACACACAGGAGACCTACACTTCCTTCCATACAATGCTTTAAACGGAGCCATCTGAATGCTTGCCTGATAGCTATTATTGTAAGAAAATTCCACAAGATGTAGGTGGTCCTCCCATAATCCCCCAAAGTCTAACATACAGGCCCTTAACATATATTCTAATATCTGAATAGTACGTTCTGACTGCCCATCTGTTTGAGGATGATAAGATGTACTGAACTTCAGACGAGTTCCAAGGCTTTCTTGCATACTTCTCCAAAAATATGATGTAAAGTGCGAGTCCCTGTCTGATACAATGCTGACTGGAATGCCATGCAATTTCAGGATCTGCCTCATATACAAGTCAGCTAAAGCTTCTGTAGATTGACCAACTTTAAAAGGCAAGAAATATGCTGACTTGGTGAGTCGGTCTACTATTACCCACACTGCATCTTTACCACTTGGACTATTGGGAAAGCCTGTGACAAAGTCCATAGTGATATATTTCCACTTCCACTCTAGAATCGAGAGTGGTTGCAATAACCCTGCCGTTCTTTGATGCTCCGCCTTTACTTGTTGACATACTAAGCATTTAGCTACAAAGCGAGCTATCTCTCTTTTCATTCCATGCCACCAAAAATATTGTCGTAAATCACGATACATCTTGGTGCCTCCAGGATGAATAGAATATATTGAACTATGAGCTTTTGTCATCAGCTCTTGTCAAATTTCTCCATTGGGAACATATAGACGATTATTACATCGTAATGTCCCATCATCATGAATGCACAGTCCTGTCTGCTCTCCAGCTTCTGTTCTTTATTTTAATCTTTTGAATCTATTGTCTGTAGGCAATGTTGTCTTGATTCTTTCTACTAGTGATGATTGTATTTGCAAGTTGGCTAGTGTCCCGTTTGCTCTGGGTAATAACACTTCAATGCCAAGAACTTGCAAATCCTTCAATAATTTCTTCTGTGTTGTTAAGGAATAAGCTGTTGGCCTTCGGCTTAATGCATCTGCTACAACGTTAGCCTTGCCTGGGTGATAATGTAGCTCTATCTCAAAATCTTTTATCAATTCAAGCCATCGACGTTACCGCATATTTAACTCCTTCTGCGTGAAGACATATTTTAGGCTTTTATGGTCGGTATAGATTTCCACCCGTTCTGCATATAAGTAATGTCTCCATAACTTCAAAGCAAATACAACTGCTGCAAGTTCCAAGTCATGAGTTGGATAATTCTTCTCATGTACTCGTAATTGCCTAGATGCATATGCAATCACCTTGCCATGCTGCATCAATACGCATCCCAAGTCTTTCCCTGATGCGTCACTGTAGATCACATATCCTCCTGATCCTGATGGAATAGTTAATACTGATGCTGTAGTCAATCGCTTCTTTAATTCCTCGAAAGCGGCTTGACACTCGTTAGTCCATATGAACTCTTGCTCTTTGCAAGTCAATCGAGTCATAGGTGTTGCTATTCTTAAGAAGTTCTCCACGAATCGTCGGTAATATCCCGCAAGTCCAAGAAAGCTTCTTACTTCTGCTGCTGAATTAGGAACATGCCATGTCTCGACTGCCGAGATTTTTCCTGGATCTACAGAAATACCATCTCCTATAATAACATGTCCAAAAAATGAGACTCTGTCCAGGAAAAACTCATATTTACTGAGCTTCGCATATAACTGCTCTCTTCTTAAAGTCTCTAGAACAATCCGCAGGTGCTTCTCGTGCTCCTTATGGTTCTGTGAATAGACAAGTATATCATCTATGAAGACTACCACGAATTGATCCAAATATTGATGGAAGACTCGATGTATTAAGTCCATAAAGATAGCTGGAGCATTGTTCAATCCAAATGGCATGACCAGAAATTTATAATGCCCATATCTTGTCCGAAATACGGTTTTCGAAATGTCTTCCTTCCGTACCTTCACCTGGTGATATCCTGATCTCAAATCTATTTTTGAGAACACCTTGGCTCCACTGAGCTGATCAAATAAGTCATCAATGTGTGGCAGTGGATATTTATTCTTCACTGTCACTGCATTCAAGGCTCTATAATCGATGCACATACGTACTGACCCATCCTTCTTTAGTACAAATAACACTGGTGCTCCCCAGGGTGATGCACTTGGTCGGATGAAACCTTTCTCTTCTAGTTCCTTCAATTGTGCCTTTAATTCATCCATCTCCTTCTTTGCCAGTCTATAAATATGTGATGCTATAGGTGCTGCTCCTGGGGTTAATTCAATTGAAAACTCTACGTCTCTATCTGGGGCTAATCCTGGTAATTCTTCTGGGAAGACGTCTGTAAATTCTGAAATAATAGGATGATAGATAATATCGTCCATTGCGAGCTGCATACCATTAAGGATTTCTGTGGATCCTCGTACAAACTCAAGTTCAGGCTGGCCTGGTACCTTAAAAAGAATGCTTCCTCCAAAGCAATCAAAGAAAGTATGGTGCTTGCTCAGCCAGTCCATTCCAAGCACAATATCAAAAGTAGGCATAGGAAGAACTAAGAGTCGGGCATTCATCTCTCTGCCACGTATCATTATAGGACATGATCTACAAATTCTACTAATAGGTACTACTCCTCCTCCGGTAAGAATTCTAACACAACTAGGTAAAGGTGTAGAGGTAATATTGTGTTTGGCAATGAAACTAGATGATATGAATGAGTGGGTGGCTCCCGTATCAAATAATGTTACGGCAGGAAAAGTAAAAACAATAGTGATACCTGCTATAACATCAATCTCCTGATCCATATCATCTACTTCCATAGCAAAAGCTTGCCCATTCCTCTGTGGCTGTCCATGACTAGCCCTCAGGTACTGATCCTCCTGGGTAGGTAGCGGTGGTCATCGCTGAAATCCCCCTGTTGTTGGAGGTCGAGGTGCTCCTGGTCTCATCATCTGTTGAGCTGGCCTTGGTGCTGGAAGTGATAACCTCTGTGCTGGCGGTGGAAGTGCCGATGCTTGTTGCATAGGACAGTCCTTCAATATATGCTGTCCAGAACCACATCTCATACACTGTCCTAGGCGGACTCGACAGTACCGTGAGAGGTGCCCGCGTCTCCCACAATAATTGTATTAGGGTTTTTCTGAAATCTGGTACGGTCCTGCTCTGCGTTGGTACTGTTGTTGCTGAGCTAAAGGACGTCTAATAGGTCCTCCTTGTTGTATCCTTGCCGGTCCTTGTGGCGTCCTCAGCTGACTTCATTTTCCTTTGCTGATGGTTTCTTGCAATCTGGCTTCTGTCAGTAACTCGGCATAAGAGATTCGGGACTGGGAGCTAGTATAGTGTTGGAGCTCTTTAGTTAATCTACGATGAAACCTCTTAGCCTTGGCTAAGTCATCTGGTATCAGAGCAGTGCCACATTTGCTAAGGCGGCTAAATTCAGCATCATACTCGTCCACTGTTCGGTTCCCCTGTTCTAAGTGGAGAAACTGATCGTATAATGCATCTCTGACAGTGTCCGGGAAATACTTTATTTCAAAGCATTCCAGGAATTGCTCCCATGTCTGGTATGTACCCAACTGGCGTTCCATGGATTTCCACCAGTGATGAGCATTACCATCTAGTAGCGTCCTCACACCTGTCATCCATAGGTCTGCAGGTAGCTGTGATGCCTCTAATAACTTTCGAGTGTGAGTAATCCAGTTGGTAGTTTCTTCTGGATTCTCATTGCCTTTGTATGGTCTCGGGCCCATTTGTACAAAGTCTTTTATCGAACCAACTCTAGCTTGTGGTACTGGAGCTAGTGCTTGGGCTGGCACAGTAGTCTTTGTAGCCATCCTTTCAAGTGTTGCCAGAAATTCTTGTCTCTGCTCAGCTGCATGCTGTCTCTGTTCTGCAGCTAGTGTGGCGGCCTGAGGTGCTAATGAGACTGGAAGAGTCCCATTAGGTGGAACAGTTGTGTCTGGCCATCCTGAGGTGCTAATGAGACTGGAAGAGTCCCATTAGGTGGAATGGGTAAGTCAGATGGAACTGGATTATGAATCTGTCCATCTGATCCTGAAAGTCTAGGGTTTGTTGAAGTCCCTCCTTGAGTTAGATTATTGACTCCAGGAGTTGTGTTACCCTCAGTGATAGTACATTCTTTCTGCATATCCATCTTTCTGCAGTTAATGTACATAATCGTTTAGGCAAGGTATAGGAATCAAACAGGGTACAGGCATTAAATAGGATGTAGAAGTATGTGATATGCTGGAAAGTTATCCACGTAAAATATAGCTTCAGAGCTAGCTGCGTAGAGCAGGGCTCCAAGGAAATTTAGCGTAAAGTAAAGATTTTAGATCGTCGGCGTAAAACATAGTTTAGGACTTATCAGCATAAGGTCTATGCGTAAAAGTTCTGCGCATAAATCTGAGCGTAACTACTGTTTTCGTAAATTTATCTGCGTAAAGTATAGCATACTTGGCAGCGTAAGAAACTTTTTATTTTCCTTGGATGAATTTGTCAGAAAACATGACATCTGACAAAAGTACCGCACAATATTCGAGAGGACGGCTGTGATGGTGATTTGCACAGAAATTCGGTCGTCAAAGGCTGTTGCTGCACAGGGCTCGGAGCATATCTCTGCATTAATTGCAAAAGATTGGTTTCTTAATGACTAAGATAGTGATAAATACGCTTATCATCATCCTTATACTTACGCCTGATCAAACTATTTACGCTGGGTTCAGGGATCATCAGGTTTACGCTGGGTATTTACCTATGTAATGGCATACGCAGATTTAGAAAGACTAAGGGATCGTAGGAAAACAGTTTATTATAACTGCAGCGTAAAGTATACCTAAATATGGCGCAAAAATAGGTAATCTCCTGCAGCATAAAATATATGCCAACAAGAGCAAAGATTTGTGGCGTAAAATAAAATATAGGATAGTTGGAAGGATGAATGAGGTTTTAGTCAAGTATGGATGAGATCCTTGAAATCTTTCCTATACACAGGCTTGCTTGGTACAATTATGTAACCAAGACAATATATTCGAGGACCTGCATGGGCCACCACCAAAAATATGTCACGCCCCAGTCCCAAAATACGTAGGACTAGGAATACGTAACACGTCCAGCCGTATGTATATGAACTCCAATATATGGAAACCATATACACACGTACGCTGTAAATGAATATGCAATCCATCAGTGGTAATATACTGTCACAACAAGTCACACACAATCTATATCTCATCCACAACACAAATACTCAGTAGGATTAAAACTAGAATATAACTGGATACCAAAGTATGTAACGAGGCTGTAGTCTGGTGGAAACAAATCCACTACAAAATGACTATACTGAGTAGCAACAAAATCTATAAACAGTAGTCATAATCACAGATACTCTGAGGGTATGATCTCCTCAGTCTCGTAAGTAGCATCCGGTCCAGGCCCATACTTTTGTGGAAGCTCCTGCTCGTCCATATCTGGAAAGGGACCAGGTCCTCAGAGGGACATAACAAGATACATAAAAACATGCCCATAAGTACTAAAATATAAACATCCATCGGGTCGCCTAACCATCTAAGTGAATGCAGTTTGAGAACAACTTTCCACCAAGTGGGCTATCTGGCTTAAAATATGGGATTCGCGTGACTCTCTTGGAGAATCAGAGGCCTCAAAGCATGTCGTCTTTTGAACGACAGAGGCCGCCAGTAATATGTAGTGGTCATCATCACCCTTTCTCCGACGGAGAATCCGGGCGTTACAGAAAAGTGCAAAGGAGCCCAAATGCTTTACTTATTGTTCTCTCCGCCCCATGCTCTAAGCATGTCATATACATGACACAATAATACCTCTAATAACTGCCAGGTCTACTACCATACAAAGTTTTTATTAGCAGTCATTCCTGACGCACGACCCTTACGTATAGGCAGCCAACCCAATACGAAGTCCAAAAATCTATATGAGACTCACAACTCGTGTAATAACTGTGTTACGGCCAATGAATCCACGGATGCTCCATAATGCTAGGGTAGTCTTATAAAATAGGTCCAAAGTAAAATAAACATCTATATAGGCAGAATTAAATATGCATGTATTATTTTTTTTTTGGAATGTAAATAGATGTACAGTGGCAAGGTATACTTGCCGAGTAAAGTCCAGTAAAGTGTTCGTCCAAAGAAATGTTAAGTGTGATAAGAAGAAGGGTTAGTATTTGGGAGTTGTAATTATATATAGGAGTAAAGAGGCGGTGGAATTTACTTAATGGTTAAGAAACTATTGCTGTTGTTTTCTTCTTATTGGTTTATGTGTGCGGTTGAGAAGATCTTTTAAGGAGTGGTGGAATAAAATTCTTACACGTGTGGAATAGCAAAGCAAAGCAAAATTGGGTTTTGCTTCTGCTGCTGATACTACGCGCGGGAAAGGAAGTATACGCAGGGTAGTCTTATACGAGTCAGAGAAAATAGAAAGCGGCGCATGATTTTGGTTTTTATGCGCAAAAAACTGAAGAGTTTACGCGGGTACACTGCTGCTTTTATTATACGCACGGAAGTGGTTTTGTGCGTAGAGAAAGAAATTTAGGCGGGTTGGGTTTTTACGCATGAAAGAGTTTCTGCAGAATTTTTGCTAAATGAGTTTTATGCAGGGATGATTAACGGGTTGCGGGTTTGGTCCAATAGAAATTTTTGTTTTTCTTTTCTTTTCCTTATTATTATAATAATTAATAATAATAACTAATACTGTTTTTCAGGAATGGGGGTTTACAGATCAAGATCTACCATATGTCTCGGGTCGTACACGTACTTCCTAAGCTGTAAAATATGGAAGATATCGTGCACTTCAGATAGTGACGGTGGTAGGTCAATCTGATATGCGACTGGGGCGACTCGCTTAAGTATTTCGAACGGACCGACGAATCTTGGGCTTAGCTTCCCTTTTGCTCCAAATCTGGTAACTCCCCGCATGGGCGAGACTTTGAGAAATACATGATCGCCTTCTAGGAACTTAAGAGGTCGACGGTGCGCGCCTGAGTAACTCTTTTGATGGCTTTGTGCTACCTTCAACCGTTCGCGGATCAAACGGATCTTTTGGACGGTATGTTCTACGAGCTCCGGGCCAAGAATTTGTTATTCACCAACTTTATCCCAACAGATAGGGGATCTGCACTTTTGCCCATACAATGCCTCATACAGCGCCATTTGAATGCTGGATTGATAGCTATTATTGGATGCAAATTCGGCTAACGGTAGATGCATTTCTGAACTTGACTTCAAGTCTAAGGCCCAGAGCCGTAGCATATCTTCGAGGATTTGGTTTACCCGCTCGGTTTGGCCGTCTGTCTGAGGATGGTAGGTGGAGCTGAACTTCAACTTCGTCCCCATTGCTGACTGAAGGCTCTCCCAGAAGCGTGATAAGAGTCGTCCATCTCGATCAGAGATAATAGATAAGGGCACACCGTGGAGTCGAACGATCTCGTTGAGGTAGATCTGCGCCAGACGGTCGGCACTCCAAGTAACTTTGATAGGCAGAAAGTGAGCTGACTTGGTGAGTCAATCGACGATGACCCAGACGACATTATTTTTTCGTTGCGTCTTTAGCAAACCAACAATAAAATCCATCGTTATGTGTTCCCATTTCCACTCCGGTATAGTAAGGTTCTGCATATCTCCGTCCGGCTTCTGGTGCTCGGCCTTTACTTTCTAACAAGCCATGCATTGCGACACGAACAACGCCACATCCATTTTTATGTCGTGCCACCAAAATGTCGTGTGAAGGTCTTGATACATCTTCATGCTTCCTGGATGTGAAGTGCAACTCGTATAGTAGGCTTCAGTGAGTATCTCTTTTCTGAGGTTTGCATCGTTAGGAACACACAATCTTCCCTTCACCCGCATCACTCCATCCGTGCTCAACGCAAAGTCGGTCGACTTTCCTGCTGAGATAAAATTATGCATCTTCTGATTAAGTCAAAGTTACTAAGAAGTTCAAGCCAACGTCATTACCGTAAATTCAAATCATTTTGAGTGTAGAGGTACTTGTGACTTTTGTGATCTGTGAATATTTTACACGGTATGCCATAGAGGTAATGCCGCCATAACTTGAACGCGAACACCACCGCTACAAGTTACAGATTGTGCGTTGGATAGTTTCTTTCGTGAGGCTTTAACTGCCTCGACCAAAGGCTATCACTTTGTCCTTCTGCATAAGAACATATCTCAAATCCTTTCCTGAAGCGTGGCTATAGATCTTAAAATCATCGGGTCCGTCCAGAATGGTAAGAATTGGTACTGAGACGAGTCATTGCTTTAATTCCACAAATGAAGTTTTACAGTTATCCGACCACGCAAACATTACTCCCTTCCGAGTGAGATGATTCAGAGGTGAAGCGATCCTTGAAAAATATTTTATGAATCGCTTGTAGTAGCCTGCTAGACCGAGGAAGCTCCGAATGTCGCTGGCCGACTCAGGTCTCTTCCACTTCACGATGGCTTCAACTTTCTTTGGGTCGACTGAGATGCTCTTCGCAGAAATGATGTGCCTGAGGAAAGATATGTTGTCCAACCAAACTCGCACTTGCTCACCTTCGCGTACAACTTATTGTCTCGAAGAGTTTGAAGTACCATTTGCAGGTGTCCTGCATGTTCATCCTTATTCTTTGAGTACACTAAGATGTCGTTGATGAATACTACAACAAACTTATCAAGGAATGGTCAGAACACACGATTCATCAAATCCATGAATGCGGCAAGAGCATTCATCAGTCCGAACGGCATAACAGAAAACTCATAATGGCCATAGCAGGTCCGAAATGTTGAATTTGGCATGTCCTCTGGTTTAATCTTTAATTGATGGTAGCTGGAGCGAAGGTCTATCTTTGAAAATATCGATGCCCTTTGCAGCTGATCAAAGATGTCGTCGATCCTGGGTAGGGGATACTTGTTTTGGATATTGACCTTATTTAGCTCCCGATAGTCTATGCAGAGTCGTAACGTCTCGTCTTTCTTCTTTACAAAAAGTACAGGTGCGCCCCAAGGAGACACGCTCGGATGAATATATCCACGGTCAAGCAGTTATTGTAGTTGGCACTTTAACTCTTTTAGTTCAGCAGGGGCCATTCGGTACGGGACATTAGAAATCGATTGGATATTTGGGAAGGTATCGATGGTGAACTCGATTTCTCGGTCGGATGGCATGCCAGGTAGTTCGCTCGGAAATACGTCAGGGAACTCTGCCACAACGGAAGAAGACTCAACGTTTGCGTAATCCAGCTGTGTGTTCCGAACCGACGCTAAGTATCCCTTGCATCCAGAGTATAGCATCCGCCGAGCTAACATCGCAGAAATTACCATGCAGGTCCTTGACGCTTCTGTTGCTGGACCACTTGTGTAGCAGAATTCGGCCTCTCCAGGTAGACGAAAGATGACCTGTTTCACTGCATATTCGATAGTTGCCGAGCAAGCGCCGAGCCAATCCATCCACAAGATGATGTCGTAATCCCGAACATCTAGGACTAACACATCGAGCGAGAGTTTTCTTCCCCCAATATAGACGTAATCGCCCTGACATACTGAACGGACAGGTATTTTCGTGCCCGATGGGGTTCTAACATTAAGGTCTAGATATAATGTTGTTATTTCTATCTTATTTTTCACGACAAAATTCGTGGATATAAAGCTATGCATTGCACCAGAATCAAATAGCAAGCGAGTAGGTATGTTATTGAAAAATAATATACCTGACACAACGATGTCCGATGCTAGGGCTTCTTTCCGTGTCAAAGTGTACACCCGACCTTGAGCTTGACGACGCTCTTGCTGCAGTGCGGCTCAGTTGGCTTGAGGTGCTGTGGCAGAATTTGGATGTTGAGGGTGGCGTTCAGAGTAGCGCGGGCAGTCACAAATTCCGTAGTTTGGATCACCACAAATGAAGCATAATCCGTGCTTATTGCGACATTCGCTGATGGTTTGCCCTGGCTTCCTACAGAAGCAACATGTTTGCCCTGAACTTTTCTTCAACTGACCGCCTTTATTTGGACGCTTTGGAGCGGTATTTCCTCCTATGTTTCTAGGGCGCTTGTGATTGGAAGTGTGCACAGTGCCGACATCAACTGAAGGATACTGCGGTTCAAGGAAAAGGGCATGATTGGGAACTTTTCGCATAGTCAGGTATTGGGGAACGACTACGTGCGCATGGATGGCAGGTCGTAGGCTGCTTTTGAATCATCTTGCACGACTCGCCGCATCTGGTAGGTATGAGCTTGCAAATTTGGCGAGCCGATTGAATTCAGCGGAGTACTGCTTCACGGTCATATTGCCGCCTAAGCTGCACGAACTCGTTTTACTTTTGCCGACGTACACGAGGGAGTAGGAACTCCTCTTCGAACACGCCACAAAGGTAGTCCACGCGATCGTCTCCTCTTCATCGCCTACTGAGAGAGATCTTCGATACACGTCCCACCAATCGTGTGCGTTCAAACGGAGCTGCAATTGGGAACACACAACACATTTTTTTCTTATGTACCTCTAGCAATTTGAAGTTATCCTCAAGCTCTTACAACCAATCTAGAGCCACGACCGGATCCTCAGTTCCTTTGAAAGGCGTGTTGCAGACCTTCTTGAAGTCGACAAAGTCGAAGGTAGTCACTTCCTTATTCTTTGGAGTTTGAGGCATATCGACTTCAGGCGTGGGTCGCTCCACCGATGCCACTGTTGTCGTTTCAGAATGGTTGGAGGCCAAGGTCTGAACGATCTGTTGCAGGGCAACTACCTGCTTCTGTTGGACTACAAATTAGGCTTCTAGATTTCCTTCGAACTTGCTCTGTCGCTCTTCCGCTCGCTTCTCGGCTCGCTCATAGCTTGCCTCATCCCTCTGCTGGCCTTCTTCAAGCATCCGTATCATTCGCTCAATCGGGTCGACAGGGGGCACGGCTCGCTGGCTTCTGGAACTTGCCGAGGTGCCATAACTACTTTTTTGGGCTTGTACATCTTTTTGTGCTAGTGCTGATGCTTGCGCTTGAGTCATTCCTTTAAAAGAAGATAACTTACATCAGGCTCATAATGTATTATGGATTCACTGTATGGAACATATCTAATTTTTTTTTTTGCCAAACGAGTTCAAGAGTTCGCATAGGGAATAGATCGTTAAAGGAACTTTTTCGACACGAGGGTCAAAAAGGAACTTGAAGCTGAGGCTTTGATACCAATATGTCATGCCCCAATTTTCGTAGAATCGATAGTCGTCCCCCGGGCGTGAAGTCGTGCGTGCCTAGGTTGCGCAACGCACAAGGCCAAGGTATTTATATAACGAGCACATATTCAGAGTACGCAGATAATTGAAACATAATATTAAAACATAAAAAGTTCTCTTTATTAATAATGGACATCTTTTACAAACTCTTGAATGAGTCGGATAATTGCCGCACGGGCTTACAAAAGTGGCCTCAAAATGAGATAACTGTCATGTACATTACATCATTTTACTAAAACTTCAAAACAATAGACACCGTCGGGCGAAGCTATCGACTTTCCACGGAGCTGCAAAAGTTATGTGCACGAGCTCCTGGATCTCCAAAACGCTTCTTTGAAGGCACAATCAGGGCGTGCCGGTAGGTGGACTGGGTTGGGAAGTCGCTAAGCTTCTTGCAGGATCTCCTTGGTGCGGGGAACCTGTTGCAACGAGGGTCAGTACATCGAAATACACTGGTGAATGCGAGCTAACCCAACTATACCAATCAACACGTTGATTATATGAAGCATGCAAGTTATTATGTGGTCTTTATATCTTGCCTTAGTCCATTTTACAAGCAAGCATTAGATATGGAAGTTTTACTGAAATAAATATGCCACAGTTCGGTGACTTTTACTTGTCCGTCTGAACCACCTGCACAATACTTACCATGACCTTCCCTGCCACGAAGACATAGTTAGTTTGTACAGTTTAAATATACGTGGGGATCACTGGCATGATGCCATAGTGGATGAGTTATAGTCATTGACGAGGATGGTATGTAATGAAAGCACATGAGGCACTACAAGTCATCTCGTCCAGCACATGAGACTAACATGAAGTTATGCCCGGATCAGATCAGTGCCAGTGCCCCAGTGACCGTCCGCAGGAACTATGACCTTGTGCACAAATTGTCCGTGATCAAACGACGTCTATACTAAGTTATCAATTTATGTAGTTTAAGGTAACACGAGTACGAGACAAGTAACATGGCATGATCTGTTTTGCATAGTCTCCCTGATCAGTTTATTGCATAGCAAGGTGTTTTCTTATACATAGCACAATTATAGAAGTATGCATTCTAACTAGAATTGAAACATGATTAAAGAACATTCTAAGCGAACTAGCATGCAACAAGGTTACCGTTCATAAGTTGGTTGCCAAGCACCAGTAATCCAAGTTTATTCTTTTTATCTTGACATCTTTTAGTTATTATGGTATCGTTTGATCGGAACAATCAAGAAGGCAGGATTGATGTGAAGACTTGAAAGAAGGGTCAACTAAATCGAATTATAGCCACTCACAACTTGGTTGGGGAGAGGAAAGGAAAGAGGTGCTTCAAGACTCCGCTCGCATGACGTCTACTGCACGATCACCTGCATTGCCACGAACAGATGATCAATACCTCTTCTACTCTTTCCAAGCTCGGAATGAAATGCAGTTCAACAACGAAGGCAATGAAATCCATCGAAGCCGTTCAAGAAAACGCAAATCCGAAAACCAACTCAAAAGCACGAAAGCAACAAGGCGACAACAAAAACTAAGCAAGAAAACTTGCAGCGGAGAGGTCCCTCTTGACTCTGCCGCTAAGTCCATCCTTAGGGCACGGTCCACTGAATATGGGAATTGATTCCGAAGAAGTAAATCCATAACGAGGAAAAGATTTTGATTCAATCTATCCCGATTGAACGATACCGAAAGTATTTCTTAGCCGCGCTCCCCGTAAAGGAGGAACGGGGCACCACACATGGCACCCATGTGCCCCACCATACCTCATGTGCACATCTCAACTCATAAAAAGTATTATATTGAGATACCCACTTGGTGGTGTGGCCAATGTGGAACTATTTTTGCTAGTCCAAAAGCAAAAACACCAACAATATATATATATATAATAATAATAATAATAATAATAATAATAATAATAATAATAATAATAATAATAATAATTCACGTTCTTAAAGTATTTCTATATGTTTTATAAAATAGCAATAGTTGAAATAATATTTTTGACCATTCAAATTATATTCTTAAACTACTCAATTTTGTTGCGAAATTTTGATCTCATTTGAAGGATTAAAAAAATAAATCCAACAATTACTATTTAGAAAAAGAAACAAAAATACTTAGAAACGAAACCAACACACACCAAATGGGCAAATTTTGTATTGCTGAAACATAAAGAATATTTGAAGAGGAAAAAATAAAAATAAAAATAAATAGTGTGTCGGCAAGCTATATATAGATTCATTGAAGTGGAGCAATTATTATTTGAAGATGGGCTGTCTGTACAGTGGTAGAGCTTGAATGATCCTTAAAAGAATTAGTAAGATCTATTCCATATTCTAAATTCAATAGAAGTTCATTTCTTAGAATAGTAAATCATATTCCTATTCTATTTCTAATTTCTAAATTTTCGGTTTGTGTCTCATAATTTTTAGATTTTATATTGTAGAAACTCGTTTTGTAGAATAATAAGTCTTAATTTGGAATCCAAATTTTTACATTCTAGATTATATATTTTTTTCCAACATCAATTTTTGACCATACAATATTTAGTATCGGAACTTACTTTATCATCTCCTACTATTCTCATACAAATCTAATTTATTCTACATTTACATTTTTTTTTCTTGTTCGAAATTTTTGACCGCCAATTGTATTGGAAGTCCCAACTACTACAAATGATGCTATAAGAACATGTTATTCTTCGTGGGCGACATGGAAGCTTTGGATGCAACCTTTCCTGAAGAAGGTCTACTGTTGGATCTGATTAGTATAAAAATATTGATCATCTATCCTACTATATAATAATAATAATAATAATAATAATAAAGACTAATTAAAGTTTAGATTCAGTTTAAGTTCCGACATGTCCAATAAAAAATTTGATCCTGAATTTGTTTTTTTTTTCATTATACCCTCTCTACTCTATATAGAATTTTTTTTTTTGTCAAACATGAGAAGAATGATATAATAGAAAAAATAAAATAAAAAATAAATTTTCAGCATCTAAACTACAAGTCGGGACTTAAACTCTTAGCGGATATAAAATCCATGGTCTAAACTCTAATTGGCTCATAAAAAAACTAGACTTCATCAAGAATTTTTTTTTATTTTTTTTAAAATATCCTTATATATATTTACTTTTATTAAATTTAATATGAATAGTTAGATAATTACATTAAAAAAAAAGAGTTGTTGTTTGTCCTTTATAAGTAGTAAAAAAAATCAAGAGACTTCACACTTTTCAAGCAGCAAAAAATTAAAAGTCCACTATTTTATTTTCTCAAATAATATGAAATACGCTGTAAACACTAAGGGTCTGCTTGGTAACCGTGTTTTCATCGGTTTTAGAGTATTTTTGAACCGACCATTTATGAAGTGTTTTAAATGTGCTTGTTAATTTTTTTTTTGAGATATTGACTTTGGTCGGCTAAAAAATTCTCAAAAATCGATATAATATAACTTTGGATGTCTTTATAAACATCCCAAATCGACGAATTTTGAGAGGTTTTATCATTTTATTACATTTATATCCTTGTCAAAAATATATAATTATAACTGCTAATATCGTATACTATTTTTTGTTTCTCATCTGTGTTTCTCTTCTATTTCTTCTAAACTACAGCTATTTTCTCCTGTAAGTTCTTAAAATCTCTCTCATACTTTCATCGTTTCTATTATTTTGATCAAAAATTGACTTTTACTTCTTCCAAACTTCTCTCCTACTTTCATCTAGACATTTTTATTAATTCATATGTTTCAATTATTTATGTGTTATTATTATTTTATTTATATATGGACATATAGGTAAATTTATTCGTGTAAAAAAAATTCAGAACTGCTCGTTAATTTATTATCAAGCATGAGTTTAATTAGTTTAAAAATATCAACTTAAAACCATTCAAAATCGGATAACACATAACAGGTACTCTAAAGTTACGTCATAACCGCTATCTCATAATTATCGACAACTCATAGCCGGTACTTTAAAATTATGTCATAATCGCTACCTCATAATTGTCAAGCAGACAATAATTATTTACTAGTAGATTCCATAGCAAATATTCTACATCTCAGAAAAATCAGGTAGCTTTAGGAAAGCGATGCTTCCCCCATCTGTTTCATCAAATTTGTCTTCTCCCATCAATGGCAAAAAATTAATTCTCCCTGCTAGTGATACTGTACGCGGAATCATAGTGGTAGAAAATGAAAGTGATTACTTTTCTATTTTTTGGAGCCAAAAAAATTTAAAAAAATAATAATTCTCAAAAAAAAGAAAATAGAAAAAAAAATATTTTCCTCCATCCAACCAAGGAATTATTTTTCTATCTTTAAGTATTCACTTTTTTTTTTCCAATTTTTTTGATATTTTCTAACACCGAATTTTTTTTTAATGAAAATTATAATTTTTCAAAGTAAAGAAAAGAATATGGAATTGATTTCCTTTCTTTTCCTTTTTTTTTTCTTTCCGCGAACGAAACGAAGCATAAGGGTTTGTTAACATGTGTCATAAGGCATATGTTAATACATTAAAAAATGTATATTTTATATTGGTATTCAATCAACAAATTTATCAATACATCTTTCACATTAATCAATATATATTTCAAATAAAATATATATTAATAAATGTGTTAGTAGTATTATCAATATAAAATACACATTTTTTAATATGTTAACATGTGTCATAAGGACACATGTTAACAAAATCCATACTGTTAATATTTATGGCTAAGAAGCCATTCAATTTCGATAAAGACATTTATAATGAAAAGTTATTGATGGGGATCTCATAGTTGTTGTTATGTTTAATATTCCACATAAAACACACACACACACACACACACACACACACACACACATATATATATATATATATATATATATATATATACATGAGTTATGTATATGTCGATCAATAGAAATAGAATTCTACATTCTATGTGCATCCATATGACCTAGTACGCTCTATTACCTCTACGTGTCAGGATTGGATAATTTGTGCACCTGCTATCTTCCTTGGATGTAGTATATATATATATATATATATATATATATATATATATATATATATAAGTCTAATAACTAAGTTAAATAATTAGTAAAGTTGAAAAAAAAACTAAGCACATAGTTGACCAAATCATCTGTCAAATATGACTTAATCATGGAGACAGCTAAACAAATACACATATGCATAAAACTAAAGTTGAAAACTTTCTGATGTGCTTATATCTTGATCTAGTCAAAGATACCGATGCTTGATAATTAATTACATCACTAATTTATTGC